>VXBZ01000388.1:330123-393802 GCA_013399135.1 Heliornis fulica | reverse complement strand
TTTTATTTTATTTTATTCCTGCTTTTGAAGGTTGATTGGACTTTGCTTCAATTGGTTCCATGGTTGGAGCATGGCTGCACCACCACTGCAGGTCAGAGTCGGGGCGACATTCATTGCCTGCCTTTACTCTACCACTTGCTCCTGCTGTACCTTACACCTAACACATACACTGTGTTGGGCACAGGAGGAGGTTAGGCTTACTGGTGCCGCTTTCTGGTCTGGATGGCAATGCTGATTATGTAAGGGATATTTAATGTTATAAATAATTAACATTATTTACAAGCTTTTGGAGACTTCTTAAGAGATAGAAATAAAAGAAAACGTGCTCACATTTCTGTACGTATCAGAGGGTTTGTGCATAAATGCTCAAGGCTCCTAGGAAGTGGAGAGACAGTGAAGAGAATAGTCTATAATTAACACATCCTAGTTTCTTCCCCTGTTGGTGCAGACGTGCCTTCGGATGAGAAGTGTGGCACATTAAAGCGCTGGGAGCGCGTGGGACAGAACAGTGTTGAGTTTTATGCGAGTTCAGCCCTGTCACCAGTTACCCGTGGTACCGGGAGCAAGCTCAGGGATCTCAGCCACCACACTGCACTTGTACATGGCACAGTGGGTTGTTTTTTATTTTCTCCAAATGGAAGGAAATTAGCTTTTCCTGTGCTGTAGAAGGAATACAAGCTAACTGAAAGGAGGATGTATTACAGGGTCACTCATCCACTTGGATGTCAAACAGTAAACCTAAACATCTCCCCTTAGCTCCTGTTTTCATCAGACGCCCCAAGCTGGCCCGTCACAGCTCAGTAACACACACCAAGGTAGAAGGCTGTTTAACAGATGATGTCAGAAGTACAGGCCCCATTCAGGAGGCTCCTTGAACTTTCTGGTATGGATCGGTTGAACATGAGAATTAAGGGCTCACAGTCAGACAGCGGCAGGTTTCCCTGGTGGCAGCATCACTCAGCTGTCTCTTTTGGAAATGCTGGTCACCTGCATTGCCAACAGCTGGCAAGGAACAGCCTTTCCACCAGCCTTCCTGGGCTTGGTGAGGCAAGTAAGTCCAAAATTTAATGCAAAAATATTTCTAGATAGTACTTTTCAAGTGTAGTATGCACACACCTGCCCCAATCCTGCACCCCACACTGGGTTAATTAACTAACTTTGTATCCAGGGAAGCAAAACAATGTAAAGCTCCACCTTCTGAAAAAAGCTTGTATGATTATCTACAGCACTATTCCATATGTATAAATCCACATTCTTCTCATCAGAGGTCAGCATTAACTTTTGTTCAGATTTGCAGCCACAAGGGTGTTCATTTTCCAAAGTCAATGAAGACAGGGAGACAAGAGATTTTTACTTAAACTATATATTTTTACATAAAACAACTTTATGTTACAATAAAATCAGATAAAAATCACAAAGTTATATAAGTTCATAAAGAAAAAAATCAAGTTTTCCTTTTATATATATAAAACCCTGCTACTAGGAGTCTAAATGTTAACACTGACTGTCTATGGTATATTTGGGGAAAAAGAAAAAAAGAAAAAAAATGAGGAAAGTACTTTTTCACAGCAGACATAATGAAGAGGTAAGAGATGCTTTTACAATGATCCAACTGTAGTAAACACTACAGTTTTCATTAAACCATATACTCAATATAATAAATCAAAAAAACCCCAACATTTAGAGCACTGCAGTGTTTTCCCACAGTTGTATATCAACAAATTGTCAGCCATTCACTAAACTTTACTTGAAACAGTAAAAACAGGGTGTATGTTTATCTTTCTTTAGTACTAAAATCTCATAATAATCTAAATATTTTGGTATAGCAGACCACACTAAAACAACTCTCAGAACTTTCAACTACAAGGGATATATTCATGTTAAAAACTATGTGCTTTGCTTGTTGGTCAGGATGGGTTTTATAGAACAGTGTGTTCATGATCACTATTAGGCAATTCAATGAAAACATCTAAATGCTGCAAAATACTCTTTTATTGAGCATAGCCCCCTTTTCACATGCCCAAGTTAATCAGTGTACTGCAAACTTAGAAGCTTAGTTCACAAGTCTTATATCATCAATCCTTTTAGCTAGTATATGGCTAAAATAATTATTGCTGACCAGTGTTAAAAAAAACCCAACCCAAAATCAAATCCAAATGAAAATATAAGAGCAGACAGATCTTTCTCAAGTGCCTTTCTTGTAAGTGTCATTATTATTAAGTAACTAAACGACCAGAAAAGAAAAAGCAATCTATTTCAAAATGTGCATATAAAATTTTTGGGTTTATAGGCACCTTCATCTGAAGACTGTATGTCTAGACCATTAAAAAAAAAAAAAAAGAGCTAAGAGAAAACAGTAGAAAGACAAACCGTTTAGACATCCAGCATCCCCCAGGGATGCAAGCAAAGCCCTCCTGGCCAGGCCCAGCTCTGCCCACAGCCTGCAGGACAGCTTTCATTTGGGAAGCACCTTCATCACGTTTATCCTTCACCTTCTCACTCCGTATTTCACTTCAGGTACATTCTGGTTTACCGCAGAGGACGGCATTTAAGACACACAAACTTCATGTAACTGTCAAGTGTATATTCTAAAAGTGAGCCCGAAGCCCTGCCGGGCTCCCAGGGGTGCTGGGCTCCAGGCACAGCACCCCTGGCCAGGCTCTGTTGGCTGGCTGGGGCTCTCTGTCTGGTGCTGTGTCCACATTAAACACCTTGTGGCTACGTATTGCTTTGCTTGACACATGGGTCCTCATTGACCATGATACATTGGAAGAAAAATTGCTTTAGGGTAGCTCTGTGCCTTAGGGATGGCAAACTGCGTCCATGCCCAGGCCCTGCCAGCCCAGCCTGGGAGTCCTCGCTGCCTCACAGCCCCTGAAACTGAAACTGTCTGACTGCAAACCAGCTCTGCTCTGTGTGTGGGTATGTGCCTCTCACCCCTCACACTGCCACCCCTCTGATATGCTGAGGACTTTGTGATATTGATGGACTTGACAAGGCCAGTGCTGCTCAGACAAAGGCAGATGAGCTGATGCTTCAGTGCTGCCATCTTCTTCTACCTTTGGTACATCCACAGCTTGTGGGCAGAGCGCATCTTTCACTGAAGATTATGCTGAAACCATCATCAAAATTAGCTGCTGTCCAAGTCCCCTGTCCACTCCTTCCCTTGGGATTCAGACTCTGTCACACACTAAGCTGAGCAGGGCGTTTCACTCTGATAACAGTTTTATCTTTGCTAATCCACAGGCTCAGGAAGACAGCTCTGTGTTCCTTACAAGTCGCTGATGCTGTGAAGGGTTCTGCAGAGATAACTGTTCAGAGGAGCCAACTGGAGAGCAGGGTCTTGTTGCTGAGAAACTCTCACCACTACAAGGCAGTGGCAGTAACAAGGAATTTTCCTTCAGTCATTCACGAAGCAGCCAAAGGTGGTAAGAAATTAATGAGGGAGAAAATGATTGCTTGGGGAAAAGCCTGTGCAAGAGAAGAGCATGGAAGCATATGGACAATTTGTGCCCTGCTGGGAGGGGGACAGGAGCTCCCCGTGCCTGGCATGCCACTGACCAAACACAGCACGGGCGCAGGGATGGCACCTGCCTTAACACCACCCACACTTTTGCTGATGCTCTTTAAAATCAATGGCAGGCACAGCAGGAGGAACAGCAGAGACACCTTTCCCCTCTCCGTTATTCACTGAGCAGCTTTAAATTTGTACACCCCAAACTGTTCACACAAAAATAATATCAGGTGTTTATCTAGAAAAAAGGCATCGTCTAAATGACATTTGTTTTCTGGGCACAGATGCACCCTGTGTAAAATGATTTTTTTAAAAAAGCTTATTTTGAACACTAGGATACAGAAAGTGAGAGGCAGCACTGAATTTCTTACAGAAAAGACAGTTTTCTTCCAGTGAGTTTGCTTAGGGAAGGAGACACCAAAGACATAGACAGAAAAACACTGGAAAGTGCTAATTTAGCTGAAAATGAACTTCTGGGCCAGAAAAAGCTATTTGCGAATTTCAGTCAAAATTGGCAAATGAAGAATCTGATGAATAGGAAAAAGAGCAGAAGGCTAACCTGTTTTATTTGGGGGCGTGAAACAATGTTGCTGTTTTCCATTTTGAAATAATTTATCCTAAAGATGAGGCTAAGGTCTCCTTCCAAAATGTGAAATAACCTATCTAATGAAACACTTTCCTCTTGAAAACAACTGTCTCCATTTATTTTTAAATCACTTTGTTTGTGGATAGTTTGAGGTTTGGTGCTAACACAAACTAGACCTGTTTATTTCTCATTTTGGCCACTGAACCAAGAAAAAACCCAACCCATTATTCAGCAGCTCTAACATAGCTCGAACGAACATCCCACTGGAAAGCCCAGAAGACAGTAAGACACTAAATCAGCGTCACAAGAGGCCAGCACAGATTTTTCCTCCCAGAGCCACCAGTTTGTCGAAGCCCCCAGGGCCAGGCAGGACCGACAGGTATCAGCAGGTATTGTCTTGGCAGGACAGCGCAGCCGGCAGAGATTGGTATGGGAAGTGCCAAGCACAAGACCTTTATTAACAACACACCATGTAACTGAGGTAGGATAGATCCTGCCATCAACAACTCCAAGGGAGAAACCTGTCTCTGGAAAGGAAACCCAACGCTGTCCAATAACAACACCTCCACTCAGGCTCTATGGCAATGGAGCCATGACCTACTGCACTGCAAATGCCATGGGGAAAGCAGGGTTTGCCCAGCACTGCTTTTCAGTAACAAACAAAACCGAGCTCTACAGACCCTCTCTTGGACAGGAATAAGGATTTCTTGGCCCCAGCAGCATGTGGGGCTGTCGCTAAGCAGGCGGCTACCAGCTGAGCACAGCTCCTGGCATGGGCTGAATCCCCAAGGTGCACAGAAGAAGGAACAAATGCATCTGTAGGACAGCGTGGGCATTTTGGAGAGAGAAGGATTACTGTCCCAGTGCTCCTGCCAGGAGGGAGGAGGCATTTTGATGCTGGGACTGGTCCCTGAGGAGCAGTTTGGAGTGCTCAGATTGGCACGCAGGGGTTATTGCTGGGCCACCGTAGAGTGTCAAGGAACAAGCAGTGTGTGACACCAAAGGTCCCTGCTCAGTGGGCACACAGGGCTCCAGTCCTGGAGCAGGGACAGGGCCAGGACAGAGAGGGGAGCCACGGCTGGCATCCAAACACTCCTGAGAGCATGCACTGCCTCTTCCTCACACACCTTCAGCTTTTGAAGAGGAAAATTAGAACAAAAGAGAGGGAACGGTTAAAAGAGATGGAGTTTGGAGGGAGGTTTGCAAGTAATTATACATAGAAGCTCTCAACTTACTACTGCAAAGGAAAAGCAGAAAGGGGATATTTACAACAAGACCTTGGATACCCGATGGAAGGAGTTTCTAACAGCGTATAGTTGTGTACAGGCATCCCTAACAACCCAACATCAGAGCCACAGCAGATAAGGAAAACATACATTTACAGCATGACTAGAAGAGCCAGAGCAGAGACTCCTCTAAGGACACCCGACTATTCCTCTGGTTAGCACGAAGGATACAGAAATAACTACCCATGTCAGAACTATGCACCACTTTAATGTGCTAGTGTTAAACTCCATCTGTTAAAATCGATGCAATCCCACAGAAACACTTTTCTTGTAATTTGAGAGTGGCTTAATACATTCCTAATGAACTGGAACTGAGATAGACTTGGCTACTAGAAAAAAAGATCTGGAGTAACTGCAGTAATAGAATTTGTTGGACCCCTCTCCCCAGAATCATGTTAAAAATCAGATTTGATGTTAAAAAGAAGAAGGAAGCCCTGAGACTGCTCAACAGGAAAAAGGAAACAGAAGCTGGACAATGGTCCTTGATGCAAAAGCAACAAACACTGTGATGGGGAGGACCCTGACTACCTGTGTTGAGTGCAGCTCTCGGTTGTGCTATCTTCTAGGTCCCAGCTGAAGCAAGGACCAGCTGCAGTTCAGGGGCTCTAAAGCAGCATGGGAGGAGAGAAGCAGGACAAGCTGCCTGTTAAATTATGGTGTCTATCCAATCTGCTATCAAATAAAAAGACTAAAAATGGAGATTACTGGTGCACAACCACACAGAGTTTCTGACGTCATTTTCAATTTTGAGAAGTCTGATCTAACCCCACATTATGCAACTGTTGAATCTTCCATGCTGGCAAAGTCTAATTTTCACACGCCTACATGCTATGTACCTGATTTTTATTTTTATTTTTAAATATCAACAGCCTACGGCAATTTTTTATAAGAGACTTCAATGGTCATAATGGTTATGAAAGGTCCCAGCTTCACATCTGCTGTTTAAAGGAAGTAAAAGAGAAAAATACCCAAAGTCCAGCCTGAAAAACAGGCGATGGAGGTAACGCAACACTAACAGATGAAATGAAAATGAGATGGACAATTGCAGACAGATCCTATCTCCAGCATGGAGATTACATATCCACGTGCAGATGATATTAAATGCATGTTTCACTCATAGCCCACCTTTCTTTTAAAGGTCACACTTTTAATAGAGATGTGCTGAGGAAAAAAGAAGTCCCTAATTAAAAAGAAAGCATGGCTATTTTATATGTGTCACTGCTGGGATGTGCTAATGTGGCACTTGACTAAGCTTTTGTCTGAATTAAGCAAATAACAATAATGTCACTTAAATAAAAAGTTATTTTCTGCATTAATTCATATCTCCTGTAAATACACTTTCAAACCAGGTTAGGGGAAGGAAGAGAGAGAAGCTGAAGGCAGTTGTAGGGGCAAGAGCAGAACACTGAATTCTCCTCTGGCCCTTTTTACATCCCTGTCTGTGATGATGTAACTTCTTCCTTGTTGGAGCCCAGTGTGTGACCTTGCATGGCTCAAAACTTATTTAGAGCTGCTGAATAATCAGTCTGAGAATAAACAGCATTTCTGCCTCTTTGGTTGGGTTTTTTTTGGACAGTCTTACTTGGTGACCAACTCCCATCTAATGTCAAAGATATACGAGGTAAGAATGCAGGAATCATATAAAAGGATTTTGATTTCTTGTGGTCAGGACCCTGACAGTCTCCTGGGCAGAAACTTGCTTCTGAGCAACACCTTCAAGTAACCTTATATTGCTTTCCAGATCAACATCCCATTCTTCACCGCTGCAAAAGTTAATCAACAGCGACCAGGCTGCACAGAGGTGTACGTGCCCTGTGTACAAACCAGCAACATATTGCTTTATAAAACAAATATCTGGTTCCAAGACTCGGGTGGTCATTTTTCAGGGATGCATATGATGATGGAACTTTATGGGTTCAAAACTGAAGGCCAAAGAGAGATGATCTTGCTAAGCAAGAGAAGCAGTCCTCATCTACTGGGTGAGATGTACGACTTGAACAGCTGAAATTCATTTCTACATCTTTGACTTTGTGGTGTATGGGTCCAGGCAAGCATGTGCAACCTGTGTCGGAGGTTAGCTGAAAGCCACTGGATTTTTTTTCTGATGAGTCAGGCCTGACTGACATGGTCCCTAAAGATACTGGTATCCGTGTGAAGTGATTCACTTGACTGCAGCTCATCACGGGCACATTTTACAAACTGCAGGAGCTCCAGCTAATCTTCTCTCTGCTCCACCAAGGAATAAAAGTGGATGTTGCTAGGAGTGCTGATAGTCCAAATAAGAAAGAGACTTGTTTTCTGTTTCTATGGTTGCAACAGCCCTTAAGTAAGAAATAAATTTCCCTGCAACAACTAACTGCATATTCATTTTAAGGTAGATCTAGTTCCAGATTCCTGAGACGGAACGCTCTACCTGTTCCCAACCCCACGAAGCCAGAGCAGCAATACAGAAAGTTTCTAATCTCAACAGAATTCAATGAGCAGCACAACTGGTTTGGAAAATAAATAAACAAACAAAACCCCCACCCCAACCCCCCCCCAAAATATCCCACAGCAAATTTTCAGCCTCTATGTACAAAAACGATGCAAACAAGTGGAACATTCTAGTTATATTTTGTAAAACACATGTTTGGGATCAACAAAACATCAAACATCCAGACCCTAGATTACAAAAAAAAAAAAAAAAAAATCTATTGCCATCTAGTTGTCAACCCCAAGTTTAGACAGTCCTTGTCGGAAGTCATGTAATTCATCTATCTTCCCATCTAGTACATCTAAAAAATTCTTTAATTCAGTTTTAAGGTTGGTCTGCCTATGTTTGCTCTCTTCAACTTCTGTCCTTAGTGTTCTGACTTTCTCTTCAAGATCTTTGTTCTTTTTCTCAGCAGCCTTAAAGACAAAAGAGACAGCAAAATGATCATAGAGAAGGGTGAACAGCATTTAACAGACTAAAGCAACAAATGACAGCCGGGCTCGTAAAAGTTTGCTCTGACTTTTGCAAACTGATTAAGAGAAGCATCTCTCCAGGCAAGTGACATGTGCTGGTTGGATGAAAAAGAAACAAAGCCCACACAGGAAAGGACACAGATTAACTGGAAAAGATGCTTTGCATCAGATTTTGTCATTTGGTTGGTATCTTAAAACTCAGCTGGATTTAAATCACGCACTGCGGATATATTTCTGTCATTGCTACAGTTGCAGAATTAGACACTGTGCCACCAATTACACATGGAATTATCTATGGTGGTTTAACCTTGAAAAAACAAGCTTAGAAAATACTGCCTGAGCAGTAATCTTGCCTTATTCAGCACTTTTGGGTTTACTGGTATTTTTTTCAAGTTCCACTTTGTGTGAGCACTCAGGCAAAGAGTGGGGCAGACATCTAACCCTTCTCCTGATGCAGTTTGTTCTATTATCTTCCCCTCTCATTAGCTCTTCTGCCTATTGCTCTCCATTTCATGCAATCATGTGATCACACACTTATTCTCACAAAAAGCCACATGTTACCAACTGAATCAACCAAAATTCATATTTTAACCATGTTCATCATCTATACTCCTCAGCAGACTTCTAATGATCTTAGATTGTTTAGATTATCAGAATGACGGTTTATTTGATTGATTGGATTTTATTTCATTGATTATAAGACTGATTATACCTGTTCTCCTCCCTGGATTAATTTATTGTATTTAATGAGCCCTGACCTTAACAAGCAATGCCCAAAGCCCTGGCTCTGGCCAGGGCAGAGCTCCCACAGCCCTTCCAGTCTGCTCTCAGGAGAGGAGCCTCATGTGCAAAACCAAGGCTCAGCGAGCCAGGCTCTGCTGGAGAGGAATGACACAGCATGTAAACACATCCTCAGGTGAACCTTTTTTTCCCCCAGTGGTGTGTAGATATACTCATCTGCTGCCATCTAAAAAGCCTTCCCTGGTGCCACTGTGGCAATGAGCCGCAGGTCTTGGAGTGCTGCTCGACACACATGGCTGTGGGGCAGCTCCACAGGACCAGAGCAGCAGAAATAATACAGGATACAGGATACAGGATAACCTGGAATCCACAGGAGACCGATGCAACACGATCCCGGGCAAAGCAATTTCTGCCAATGGCAAGGCAAAGAAATGGAGCTATTTAATTACCCTGGTGCTGGGAAGGGCACGGTGCATTTTACATGTAATTAGCATTTTTTTGTTTCTACAAACTGGATCTCTTTTGCCTTGAAATGCTGAAGTCTGAACAGAGGAAAGCATATAGCTATAAGAAAGAAAATAAATGTATTGACTTTTTTAAAATTAATTTAATTGCTAAACCGTACCTGTAGTTGTTGAGATACAGATTCACATTCTGACATTAGCTGAGGTATAACTTCACCTTGCTTTCTCAACTCTTCCAGTTCCTTTGAAAATATGAAAGAAAAAAAAATGCAAGCTTCAATTTAAAATATAACAAAAATTTGAGAATATGAAATTATGTTGCATATATTATTCTATTCTACACGGTATCTGGATATAAAATAATCAAAATAGCATGTCTGCATTCCAAAACACATGCTAATTTTCTACTAGAAAATGACACTATATATTTGACTTTGCTTTCCTAAAACAGACAATATAATCCAATCTCTAGCATGAATGCCATTAATCATATTAATGAGACCTTAACCAAAACCACATACCTATACAAAATATATGTTCAATAAGGGAGAAATCTGAAGGGCTGTAGTGCTACAAGCAATTTATAGATGGTAGCAAATTAGACATGAATTTTCAATGACACATGGCAGCAAAAAAAGGCCAATGCCATTACTAGTGGAATATATAGAGGTATCATTACAGAGCACCACTGCAATGGGCTCTCCTCCACTGTACAGCTCTGAGACACACACACACCCTCCCTCCCTCCCCCCATTTGTATTCTGGCTCACTACCAAAATTAAGAGGACTAGTTGAAAGGAGTTAATAAGAGCAATGTGACTTGACAGGAGATCGTGTCTCTGATGGAAATTAAGAGCACTGAACGAATTCACACCACCAACAAACACCACCAATGTGTGTAGTAGGGAAAGATGTGAAGAAAGCCTGTACATTTTACAGGAGGAATGTCACAGCATCTCAAAAGCACATTTGCAGGTCCAGAGAAACCCTGTGCCTTGAAAAGAGTGCAAAAGTCTCCTCCAGAAACTGCCCACATAGGTGATGTCTCAAATGAACAAGGTTATATCATCTCTGAGCTGTACTGACATAGCACAGCAAGACCAGTCCTATCTGGAAGGCAGATTTCTTTGCTATGAAAAATGATTTCTTCCCTAACCTAGAGCACAGTGTGAGTGCAACAGAAGCCACAGGTCAGGCTCTTCCACAGAACCAGGCAGTAACAGTTTTTCTCTCAAGTCACCTGGATTCCCATGGATATATTTCTGTACATACATAAATAATGCCTTGGAGACCACAACTCATAAATATATTATACAATATAGACTTATTCTCTCTATATATATATACACACACAGAGAACTAGATGCATACTTAGTTTATAGTATAATACAGCATGTGCATATTTATATATGTACCTATATATTCCATATATGTATATAGCATATGGCACATGGCTTATGGTATATATATATAACTATTTTACTAGACAGCTGTGTCCTGACTCCCATGTCTTTACATTAGGAAGAGGTTATCAGCAGCTCCTCTGGCACAGCAAGCCTGTGAAGGGCTTCACGCTGGTTTGAATTGCAAACCATGGAAGGTTACTTATGGGTGGCTTGCACCTAGTCAGGAACCCGCTAATGCAAGTATGCAGTTTGAAAACAAGTTAGGATATTGTCAGTGGTGATGGAAGATAGGTGTGGAACAGTCACAAGTCAATCAATTTTCTGGTTCATTTGGTACTGTAAAAATGCGAATCTTGAGGAAAATGCTGGCAGAGGATAAGGGTTATTATACATGCTATTACCACAGAAAGGTTGGGAAGAAAGCATGACATTTTTCTTTGAAATATGGGGCTGAAAACCATATTATATTTATAACAGTGCATCAAAATCCATCTACCTAAACTATTTCCTTGTGCCATCCCCTTAACTGCACTGCTTTTAAGAGCACCAGCAGAGATGCTGTAATGGCACAGGCAAACTTTACTGCACCTGCTGATAGCTTTTTCTCTTCAGCCAGCACAGAGCATTTGGTCACTATAATGAAGGAAAAAACAAGGATACCATTATTTTCCCCACGGTTCAGGAGCTCCAAGCCATCAACATCATTTTCCTTAGAAAAAATGAACCCCCTGTATGTCAGAAATGACAAACTGGGGTACACTAAATGAATCTGAATTTCTTACTCTTGGCATTAGTCTTCAGATCAGTGTGAGACCATAAACCAGCAAAGCTGAAGACTATAAGCCATTCAGGTAAAGAAACAGGACTTGCTTGCTACCCAAAAGCCAAGGTATTTTGTAAATTACTTCTTTTAATGATGGTTCTGATATCTGGAGGAATTCAGGATGTGGGGACTAGCAACTGAAACTATTTTCAGTGTAGGTCTGCTTAGCTTTGGGCAACTTGCTTCACCACTCCAGTTCTTTTATTAGGAGTAAAGTGTTGGATATGTAAAAGTATTGTGTTTCTTAACCACTGCCAAATTAACGTATGGAGTAGGACAGCATAACATATTGTGTAATTGAGACTGAGGAACTCTCAAACTACTGCTAAGGAGTTGTATGTGGAAAACCCAGAAACTGATACTCTGAGACACTGGGCTGCTTCTGGTTGTAGGTGAGCCAGCCCATAAACCTACACCCCAAACGAGCAGCAGACAGAGCCACTCAAACTCCAAAGTATGTCATTCCTGTGCCCAGGGCACCTACCAGCTCTTTGTCCTGAAGCTCCGTTTCCAGCTCCTGGAGACGTCTACTCAGCTGCGCGTTTCTTTCCTTCTCTTTATTTATTTCATTACACTGTTCCTCCAGTTCTTCAATCTTTAAGAAACGTCAGACATTAGGTGAAATTTTTCAGATTTCTGGAAATTTGAGACAGACCACGGCTGATGTAAAGGGTCATTGTCCCCTGAGTGGAGGGAAGCATGGACAGTTTTGATTTGTCGTGGATCTGTTTCCTAGATCATAGCACTTGATTCACTGCAACAAAATTATTGCTTCTTTGATTAAAAAGAGCCAATTTACACATCCACTAGGAAGCCAGGGGACTGTGTTTATTCTCTCTTGTACCATATCTCAGACAATTACTCAAGAATGTGCAAAACACAGAGCTGCTGAAATAAGTGGGGCTGGGGATAAAATTTGCACTTCACTTCTATGAAACCAAGACAAGGCTGTAAGGGGTGGGTTTTCTTAATACAGCAAGGAGAAGAAATCTCTCCAGCAGTCCCAGCTTTGACTCCTCAGGGGTTCCTTATTATTCTAGCTGGAGTACGAGGGACACAACATCAAAACTTTGGGGGATGAACCAGTTCAGAGCAACGTGTGCTGCTTTGTTCTCTTGCCCAGGGATGTGCTTTGCTCTCTCCATACCTCCTTCTGCCAGCCCTGGACTTGGCTCCCAGGAGATGCACTTCCCATAGACTAACGGGCCAGCTCATTAAAGTATGTATTTTAATTCTCAACTTCGTGTTGCTTTGGGATTAGAGCTTCCCTCGTTTGAAGGTAGAGCAATATGCAAAAAATTCTGACCCAATTAATACAGGAGAAGGAACTTCCCAGGGTGCTGCAGTGTTGCAGCGTGAGCACCGAGCAAGGAACCTACTCAGGGGAAAAGCTCAGAAAACCTCTCTGCATAGAAGAAGACAGCACGTTATGCAGACAGCATTGCTGCACAGTCTGGCTAGTCACCAGTACAATGACTTTGCAGCTGCAGCAAGGCAGTGTTTTGATAAACTCTTCATATCTAGGCTACAGCTAGTGAGATGCAGCATGTTTCATCAGTTAATGAGAACAACTTTTCTCTGTAACAGTACTGAGAAGTAAAATCCTAGAAATAGTTGTGTTTTCTACTGATAACTAAGTTATGCTATTTTCTTATAACATACTGTTCCAGTCTCTCACTTCTACCCTATCCTGAAGAGACTGGAAACAGGAACCCAAATGATGTAACAATTCATATTAGTTTGTTAATGCAACACCAGTTAATGCAGCTCTGGTTTGATCTCTGAATTATCCCTGTGAACACCTAAAATACATGTGAATAGACGGAGGGCATCTGCCTAAGGAAAAGGTTATTTCTTGGGGAATTTCAGTTCCAAAAGGCAACCCAGGCCACCTCCAGCATCGAAACAGTATTTGCAGTCTACTGACATACAAAGAGATAAGAAATTTCTTCCCCTTTTTGAAAGCAAAAATGAAACCAAAAGAAAATGCTCACCAGACTGAAACAATCTGATCTCTACTCCAAATCCCCCAGTGATCCATCTAAGAGAACAGGGAAAGGGATCGGCTTTTTCAAAGACATTTAAGATGAATAGAGTGAAATTATCCCTGCGAGTGGTGCGCAGAAACCAGGCTTCCCCGTGTCCAGGTTAGGGCCAGCACTGTGTGGGGCTGCTACCAGCACTTGATAGATAGCATGGTATTATTTGAGGGACAGGACCAATGAGCACTTTACACTCGGGCTTTAAAAATTTAAACTTCTCAGTTGTTCTCTGCTGTAGCTGCTGCTCACTGGGCCGTACGCTACTGAGAAATGTTGTGCACAGTAATGGAGGGGGAAAAAAGTTTTGACAATA
This sequence comes from Heliornis fulica, assembly GCA_013399135.1. Lineage (NCBI taxonomy): Eukaryota > Metazoa > Chordata > Aves > Gruiformes > Heliornithidae > Heliornis > Heliornis fulica. The sequence continues at coordinate 379,681 of VXBZ01000388.1, read as the reverse complement.
CATCTTGGCAAGTTTCTGGACAAGACATGCCCAGCATTAACACTGGGGGACCCAGCTCCCAGCCCACGGTGCTGAGAACGTAACTCGTGTCTTCATTCTCCTGTCTACTGCCAGGATTTGCTTCTAACGCTGAAGTGGTTGAAGTGGTCCCAGCTTGGTTTCCTGCAGGTAATCAGGTCAGATCCTGGCCTTCTGCTCACTCATCATCTGGCAGTATTTAGTATTAATCCCCCTTTTAAAACTCTTCTGTTTTATCACCCCAGTCAGCAACCCTTGCCGAGAGGCAGCTTCGCCTGATGCAGCAGCACCAGTCCTCCCACTGATCCCCAGCCCTTTGAACTTCCCTGCCCACTGGGCACAGAGGGGAGCAGCTGCCTTAACCTCCTTGCGTCCCCCTCTCTTTCACAGACAGAGCCTGTCTCCTCACACACACACAAAGACAAAGCAGCAGAAATCCAGGAAGAGGAGCGATGGCAGGAGCAGCTAACTGGAAGAGATGCCTCTCCTCTGGGTGTGCTGCTACCTTGCTCCTGAGCTGGTCATTTTCCTCCTTGCAGGTGGAGAACTGCTTCTTCCAGTGCTCGATGCTGGCCGCAGACTCCTGCAGGGCCGTGGTCAGCCGGGCATTGCTCTCCCGCAGCGTCTGCAGCTCTGTCTCCCACTTCTTCACATTGCATGAGCTGAAAGAAATCAGGGTGCCATTAGGTGGCTTCACCTTATAGTCCTGTGCATCATTATCCCTTACCTGACTGCAAACTCCCCAGCCAAGGTGTGTGTTTACCAAGGTATAGGATAAAGCACACTCAGATGCACAGACCTGCCCCTAACCATTGCTCGCCTAAGGAGGACAGAAGCTTTAATTTGACGCTCTCTGCCAAAACAAAGGGATCCATCAACTTCAGCAACAGCAACCTGTGCTCCTGGAACAGAAATCCTGCTCTCAAAGCAGGCTGCTGGGCTTAGCTGACAGCTGGGATCTCCACTGCTAGGAAACAGGGGTTCTACTCCAGTGCTGTGCTCGGTCCTTCTCTCCTCCAGAGCGGTGCGGCTGTGCCTCGCTCAGCACGCGGCACTGTAGGCCTGGTACCTGTGCATCACAGCAGCTCTACAATTTGCAAACAGCATGGCAATTCTGAACACTACCTGTATTTGATTCTTTTTTTAAATGCCACACCGTAAATATAAAAGTGTTACATAATGCTGAAGAATTAAACTACTCATTCCTCAAAGCTTCGAGCTGCAGCGTAGAGCACGAGATTAGAGACTGAATGGAAGGAAGGCTTTGAAGCTCCCCACGTGCCAGTTGCTGCTTGCCTGTGGAGGTGTTTTCAGCAGGAGGAATGAGCAAACATTATGATTTGAAATAGGTTACTCCATTGAAATGTCAATAAAGAGAGATGATGTACTGCAAATGTAATATATGCAACTTCAGAATTACTCACTGGGTAACACTGCTTATGGTGCTGCTGCCTTATTTTATAACAGATTTTTAAGAGTAGCTTGATCCTTTTACATTTCTTTTCCATTCACATGCAAGAGGCAGACAAGGCAAGATCCCAGTAGAGAATTATTCTATTTGAATGTAACTCTGCATATTCCAATGCTTGTATTTTCACTACAGTTACAAATTACTCTTCTTGGCATTTTCAAATAATTTATCAAAGCAAACAGCAAAAAATGTGACTTTGAGGGGCGCTGTCCACAGCTTTAGCAACATCCCCCTAAGACTTCTAAGGAGCTCAGTGAAATTATATTTCCCATTTCAACTTTTTATGGTTGAGTTCATTTCTTTTTATAATTTTAAAAATCCATATCTGTTTTCATCAAACTGAATGTAGCGAACTCAAAGAGGAAGAAATTGGCTTCACATGTTATCAGTAGAAATTGTTCCCCCATGGCTTTAGTGTTATTTCTGTAGCTCTAAAACTTCATAAATGAAGGTGATTATAAGAGTTGGCATCAGCAGAATAAAAGAGATCTTATTTCATCATGAACTAGATCAGGAAAAAAACCAAACCTAACTGGTAAATATCTCTCAATTTGCTAAAATCTGCTAATTCATCCATTCTACTGCATCATTTTAAATTAACACAATTATATTTGAATAATTTCTGTTAATATAATTAGCCACCAGATAATTAAAGCACACTACTCCAATGTAATTTAGGTATTAAAGAAACTTCACCTTTGGGCTAGAGCAATTTTTAATTTATCATTCTCAGACTTGAGATGTGCCTCGGCAGGGCCACCATGTGATGCCTTCTCATCGTCTGTCCCATTCACACTAGATGCTCGAGTGGAAGATGGTGTTTCACGTCCAGATTCCTGCAGCACAACAAACAAATGAACACTGGATATCTCCAGCATCACCACAACACCAATCACTCTGGGCTTGTGGTCCCACAGCACCCTACTGAGACCTGGGCTGTGTACGCTCTCCTGGCAGAACACCGGTAACAGACACGCACCCTTTACATCTAGGTTGCAACGCTGCTCTGTTTAAAAGGAATGAAAAAAGCAATAATGGTACATAAAGTATTCAAAACAACTTTTAAAGTGTTTTAACTGACAAGACTTGTGCTTTCTGAAGTTTCTTGTCTTTCTTTTTTTTTGTAAGATGATGAAACAATACAGTGAACCTGGAAGCACACAAAGCACAAACCAACAATAAAACACAGAAGATGCTGCTCCTCCAAAGAGACATCATCCGTACCTAGTGCTGGTCACCAACAGAGAACAAAGAGAACCATACAGGCCATCACTAAAGTCCTTTAAAAATGAGTATACAAAGATGGCCTCTCAGATTGGTATTCGTGGACCCCACAAAAGGATCAGCTGCAAGACTAAGAGCATTTCACAACTTTTAACCTGAATTTCTCTCTGATCAAAATTTGTCCAACCTTCCCCAAATATTAGCCCAGGCCAAGAACATCCACTGAACAGAGTTCATTCTCACCCACAGCAATGCTTATGAATTACAATCAAACTTACAGAGACACTGGGACAACACTCAGTTCCCTCAGTCTGTAAGAAACCCAGACCTCCCTGGGCACAGAGACCCTTGGCTACATCAAGGTGTGCTGCCTGTCCCTCTCCTCTAACAAAGCATTGCCTCTGTTCCCACAGTGCAGCTTTCCATGAGTCACACCGCGGCAGGGAAGCACTGTGGCCTCGAAGTCAGTCTCTCCATTGGCAAAACAAACTTCTGTGAGGGCACATCAGACAGATGCCCAAAAGAAGTATCGTGATGAATCTCACTGACTGTCTGCTGAAGCACCACACTAACTTACTTTCCAGTGACTCCCCTGTGCGTGTAACAGCACAGATCAGAGGATGTATAGCTTTCCCTGCTGTAAAACAGTTATAGCAGCTCAAGAACTACTTAAAAAATAGATATAAATGAAGGCAAAGAGCACGGATGGGTGAGAAATATTACTCTGACAACATTAATGTCCAGTAGCTGACAATTACCTTCAGCAATCTTCATTTTATATACTTTAAGCTTTCTGCCAGAAGCTGGTACAGTCCATTAGAAAATTTAACTTTGAATTATTTATCCTGTATGCACACAAGTATTAAAGCTAAATTACAAACCTGGGAATGATTGCTTGAGGTCTCAATTTTCTCTTGAGATCTGTCTCTTGCTAGTTTGGCAGCTTCTTTTACTTCTTGGAATTTCTCTGCAAACTGGAAAAAAACCAAAAGATATTTATTTAACTCATTTGTCATCTATTAAACTGTTCAGATTACCATATTCTTATGGCTCATAGTTCTCCAAAAGTGAACAAGTAATTTTTTAGTTTAAATTCTTTTCCCAGAAAAAAAAAATTAATTCTTTGCAGGGAGGCACTTTCAAAAGGAATGGGGGTCTTTCTAAAAGTGTGGACATCTCTGTAGCTCTGGACAATCACAATAAAAATCCACAGATCAAAAAGGAATGATTAGTGTCTTCTGGTTTGATTTTGGTTTTGTTTATTTACACCCCCTCTTGTTTCACTCAATGTTGACAGTCTATTAAAGTTGAAAGTATAAAAAGACATATGTTTGGATTTAAAAAATATCAGTATTCTATTCCTAAGAGCAAGTCAATTAAATTAAAGAATGCAAATGAGCTCATGAGACATCTGCAGGATGCAAGGAAGGGATTATCAAGACAGAAAAAAAAGATGAAAAAGGTAGATGTGAATGTAAGATGGGGCCATATGAAAACACAGCTTTTCAGGTCTAATTTTCTTATTACTGGCAAAGAAAAAGGTAGGAGACTTCAGGGAAAGACTTGAATGCTTCCTGTAAGAGGGTTATATCGAACTGGGGGAGGTTAGAAAAAGGAAAAGTGAAGATGGAAAGTAACAATGCCAATCTCTACAAGTTGCTGTAGGACATCCACTCCGGATGTGCATAGTCCTGCACTTCTGAAATATAAGTATGATCACAGCCAGACAGGGTTGCAGGGCTTTAAACACTTTAAACAGTGTTTGAAGTTTTAAAATGAGGTTTGCAAAGATGAAAGAAAAGGCATTAAAAACCACAAGTAATTAAGATGTATCCTGTATATGAATAGGTAACTTTGTCTTCCTGCTAAAGCAGCTTGAGGTCTTGTTTTCCTGTATTTTGAGAAAATTGAAACGCTAGAAAGGAAAGACACATTAAAAGTGCATATAAATAAATCTATTCTATTACACAGTTTGCCAATAAAAAGACTGTCATTATACCCTCAGATAATTCAGAACACTTATGACAAAACTGTAAATAAAAGCACGAACACACATCACATTTTACAGTCAAGGAATGGGAAGAATCATTATCCACTTACTAATCTTATCTTCTAACTTTTAGATTTACAGCAGGTATTTAGCATGCTTTCTCTCAGTAAAATACTGGGACAATAAAGACTGGCAAAATAAATCTCCAACTGGTCTAAGAGAAATCCAGATCCATACATGGAGGCACCTCCATTTTGTGTAACACATACAAGTGGAGATTTCCAACAGGAACGTACCTTGTTCCCAAAGCCCATGGCAGAGCCCATTCTCAAAGCCAAGTGACATCTCCATTCTGGGCTATGATCTGTGATGAAGCTCACAAGCAAAGACCGAGCCCCCAAATCCAGCTGTTTTCTATACAACAGCTTAAACTGCGTATGCATAGTACGTGCTCTCGGTGGCAGCGGTTGTTATCTTTTGGCATTTGCAGTCACTGCACACACAAATGACTCGATTACCTTTGTAACACTCTAAAGATCATTAGGAACAGCTACCTCACATTTTCATTTTGCGTGATTTAACTCCAACTTTACACAAAATGTACCTCCTGCTGTGACAAAACAGCTGCAACAAAATGATTGTTTCTTAAATATTGTATCAACGCCGAGTTCTACACTTGGGTTTCTTGCAAATAGTAAAGGGCTGCTCTGAGTCTCTCTTTTACAATAAATCTTTATGGGAAAGTATGAAAAATTTATGAGGGTTCTTCATGGACTGTATGAAATATGAAAAGACAAAAAGAATTGGAAGTGATCCATCAGATTTTATTTTCGCAGCTATCTTCATAAAGCACACAGGACACTGCTGTGAAAAATTACATGAGCTGAGAAGGAAAGGTCATTCTTCCACATATCCATAATAAAAAATCATATATATGACCAAGCAAAGCTAATCCTCAATAGAAAACTGATAACGATCTCCTTGAACCATCTCTCCAGTTTATGAACACATGTATTTAACACATTTGCTCTTAGAAACAAGTACCAGTAACTGAATTTTTCACAAAGTCAGTGACAGATCTTTGGCTTTAAGAGTCCAAATATTATCCTTCATTCTCATCCTTGTTACAAACTTAAAGATGGCTGTAACAAAAGCAGTGGTGAAAGACTGTCTCTGGTTTTTGTGTATCCCATACACTCTGAGGTCAGGCTATAAAAAGTTCTGCTGCTTTTTTTTTCATTCTTAGTTAATTATTACCTACCAGGTCTTACTAACAGTCTATTTTTGAAAGCTACAGAGGATCATTTGGCTTGTTATGAAATTAAAGTCTTTCACTTGATTACTCTTCTGAGTGCAGCAACACGGTGGTGACAGCCCAAACTTGTGTAGCATTACCAACACTAATTGCTACAGCAGCTGACCAGGCACTTCTGAAGCTACCAACATCCAGAGACAGTGTCTGAGAGCAAAGGCATGGCTGCAGCACCCAATCACTGGCAGAAACCAGAGACGCTTTCTCTCTGGTAACAGATTACTTCTGTCCCAAGCACAAATAATTGATGCTAAAAAATCATGTACCACCTCCAAAATCTAAGTCAACTTTGAGCTAGCAAACCACTGCAAGAACAGGGACTGCTTTCAAAATGTGAAAATCCTAGTTAAAAAGGGAAATAATCTTCTGTTTAGTAAATGAAAACTTGGTAAATGTGGTCTCAAGAGGCATGTACAATACCCCAAGCCATGTAAAAAAAAGATCATCTCACTCCTCCTTTTATCTTACTCCTTTCATCTTCCCTTTCCTTCACCCTTGTCCTTGGGCAGACAAAGCTCCTGAAAATTAGCAAAAAAAAAAAAACAAAAAAACTGGAATAGGAGAAACACCAACTAAACATCACTCCAACAGTCCATCATGGATTATATGACATGTCTTCCTGTGCCCTGGGGAGCAGCAATAGGGAAAAGATTTGCTGCTGCCACCACTAGCAAAGTGTTTTAGTCTACAGCTGCTGCAGCCCACGAGCACTCTTTGATTATTAGTCCTGGCCAGTGAAATTTAATGGGGACTCAAGGATGCAACTGTGTATCACACAAATTATTTAAAGGCTGTTCAAATCTGCAGCCAGCTTGTCCCCTGGAGAGAAATATATATAATTTAAATAGACCTTCTTAGCATTTTATACATTAAAAAGCATTATTTTGTATGTGTAAATTTTAAGCTGGTGATCTGGCAGAATACTTTACATCTTCTACTGATAAATCATGCCAGTGTCAGATAGATGAAACAGCTGCTCCCACCCAAAGCAGTCTCATAAATATTTCATGCTCTCTCAGTTTGCAGAAGGCTGGGTGATGGGATGGTCCTGTTTGGGAGCACCACCGCACCATGACCCACCACGCATGTGTGGCTTTGCCCATGGTTTTCTGAGGCCTCGCTACCAGGCAGGTTGGCAGCAAAGAGGACTAGGTACCGCACAAAGTGGCTGGTAATTTGCTCCAGCACAGCCAGTGCCCTGCCAGCATGGATGCCAGTTAGACTTGGGGTGGGAGGCTGCATCAAGAGCTGGGGACAGGGGTAGATGTGGCTCTGAGCCTTCTCCTCCTTGCCTGGCAAATACCACACACAGTGTGTGCGCACACATAGAAATCAAGCCCAGCTCCCCAGGTGCTGAATGCAGTTGCTTTATGATGTGCAAAGTGTGGGTTTGCTGGGCTTCTCGCCTGTATAAATCTTTGTCCCTACGCCCTTGACTACCTACACCTCCCCAGACAGCATGTCTGCATCGAAGCACCTTGAATGATAGCAGAGATTTTACTTAATGGCTTTAAGTGCAAAACACATCACCACCTTTACAACACCAGTCCTGCCTCTTCACCGCACCCAGGCACACCATTAATTCTCTTTTGATTCCTACTTCAACTTGGCTGTAGCAACCCTTGAGATCTTTTTGAGGCACAGGGTGGGAGGTGGGGAAAAGAGGGTCATTGAGTCCTCCAAGAGTGGAAAAGGACCCTGAGCAGGGCATCAACTTTAAACCTTGGGATTCTCCAAATCTATGTGAATAGTAATTAGGTTACTACATCACTGGATGCAGTTTTCATTAATGGCTCAGGTTTAATTTGAACTGCTTGTCCCTATAGGTCTGGCTTAATGCTTATGTATCTCAAGAGAAGCAAGGCACTAGAAAAAGGCAGTATCTTTTATTAGGCCAACCAATACACTTAAAAATGCAGATGTTTCAAGGTTCTGCTAACCTGTCCTCGTGCCTCTTTATTATTATTGTTTTGTGCAGACATGTTTCAGCTTATTTATTTATTTAACCATTTATTTATTTATTTGAAACCAGGGCTACTGATGTCTGGTTTAGAGGAGTTTTTGTGTGCTTTCCCAGTTCCTGACTAAAACCTTCAATTATTTGCTGTAAAACTGGCAAGCATTAATTTATATCTTTTATAAGAGTATAACGACATCAACATAAAATGAAACTTGATTGATTTTCCTATTTCCAATACACTTATACATCTGTAATCTCCCCACCATCTCTGATCTTTAGTTCTAATGGTTCAATAATTAAACTGAGGAGCATGGATGATAACGGATATCTTGTTCCATTGCTTTAAATGGCCATAATTAACCAGGTTTTCCTACATTTTCCAGCTAGGTAACTGTCAGATTTTTTTTTTTTTTTTTTTAATAGATCATCTCAAGCCGTTTTCAGAAGTGCTCCCTTACTCTCAAAGTTTGCAATACTGCCTGATTCTGCATATATGGACACAGGGTAATTACAGAAGGTGGCCAGCTTGCACAGATGGAGATGACTTGTAGAAGCATGCAGCTCAGAAGAGGTTGGATAGGTATATGCAATTCCTCATTAACAAGAATCAAGCCTTTGCAGAAATTCAGAGAGCCCTCAGTACCTTTGTCAGCTGCTGCTCGGAGGGAAAGCCCAAACCAAACACGGTATTTGCTCTGCTGTCTGCCCACTGGCCAAACTTCTGCGACGTTTTAGTGAAGGTCATGTTAGGTGTGATTGTGCTGTTGATGATCACCTGTTTAAAAACAGATCAGAATAGATTTTAAAAGTAGAAGCCACTATAGAAATGCATAACCTAGTAAAACAGAATCCTATCACCCACAGTGATTAGCACTGCACATTGGGAAACTGCTGTATTCAGAAAATTTTCTTCTGAAACAAAAGTTTTTATCTTTCTAACACAGCAATTTTGGTGCTTTGTTTTCTTTTTCCAAAGCACTGTCACCGTCTTGCAGTCAAACACGGCTGGAGAAGTATCACTGAACTCAAAGGAACAGCAGGGACAGGAACTATAAAATTACCCTGACAGAAATGCAGGTGCAATATCTGGTATTTTTTAGCATGCTGCAAAGGTACGTGGCTACTCCAACTGCCCTGCCAGGCACCCGGCATGGACCAAGGTGTCCACCAGCAGCACCTGCCCTCAGACTGGAAAAGGAAAGAGATATTTCTCCATTTCTTAGGCCTCCACAAGCAGGACATGTCAGACATGTCATCTAACAAAAACCAACCAACCAACCAACCAAAAAAAACAAGGAGGAACCAATAGCTTAATAGCGAGCTTAACTTGGGAGGGTTGTGAAGTTGATAACCACACATGCAGTATCAAATGTGGGCCACTTCAAGACAAATCTCCTGCCACTTAGTTATCTAATGTCTGCTTCACCAGCAGCAACCTTGAAAGCAGCAGTGGTTCCTGTAATTAAAGAAATAGCCAACGAGAGGAAAGCTGATGGGATGAAGTCTCTAAGGAGCTTAATGGAACAGGCATAAAATGTAATCGCGCAAAAAGGAATGAGATATATGTCAGTTCATTATCAAAAATCTTAACTTTATTTTCAAGATACATCATTATCTGAGTCTAGAGACTCCTTCCCCTGGAAATTAATTCATGTACAGTGCTCTTTTTGCTAACAGAATAGGAGCTTTCTTCAGTAATGCATACCATCATTTCCAATATGCAAATTATGCAGTAATTAAGCCAAATCTGTGGGACAGTTTAATTAACATGATCAGGAAGTATCCTGGCAACATCATTTACTATGTATTCCAAGCTGTTTTTTTTTTCTTTCCTAAGCTATCATTTACGTTTAGCAAGAAGTATGAATTACATTTACCAGAGAAAGATCCTTACTCACCCCTGTCCCTTCCCTAACTTCTGACCACTTTCTTCCTTAGAAATCACCCAGCTCCAGCAGTTCCTTCTTTTGCATCATCATTTTCAAATAAACATACAGTTTTTGCCATTTCCCACTACTGGAAGTTCTACCAAAAGATTCAAGCCAGAGGAGGGCCAGTGGCCCCTACCCCTGGAATTGTGTTTTGCCTGGGAACAAACAGGGCAAGAAAAGGGAAGAGATGACTGCAACCAGCGCTGGCCAGCACACACCATCCAGGCATCAGGTGCCAGGGTCAAACAGCCCTTTGAATGGCCAGTCAACAGGCAGAAGCAGAAGCAAAGCTGCTCAGACCTGCTCTCCTCCAGCTAAGACATACAAGGGAAACGCAGCCGATACAAAATCAAAATGTGATTGCAGAGACATACATTAAGAGAAAATCAAAGAATTTATGTAGGGTTTTGACAATGCAAAGGGAGGATGATAACACAAGGATTGTAGGATACAGAGTCATAAGAACTGAGGAAAAGCTATCACCAATTCAGAAAATAACAGGATGCTTTCTAAAAGGTTTAAGGGATGTGCTATATGTACATTTCTTCTTTAAAAATCTTACATCAGACAGATGGACTTCTTGAAAATGTTTAGCTTCTCAAGTCCTAGAGTTTATTTCAGAAGCTCTGAAATATCCCAAAATTTCAAGTGATAAAAATATTACTTCAGTCCTACTGTGCCTATCTAATTAGACACCTATGGGGAAAAACTAATAAAATGACCCATTCCATTGAAAGGCAAAAGCCTCGCTTGCTGGAAGCGGACTCCAAGAAGAATAAAATTCTCCCATACCTCCTACAATAATAATTGAGTAAACACAAATAGATAAAAAACCACACCAAAGATATTTTTTAGACCACAGTCCAATATTACCAAAGATGTGATAAAAGGAATAATGAAGCCTGCAAATTGTAAACCAAGAAACAGCTTACAGCACAATGAAATGTACTATATTATCCTAGCACCTTAGAGGTTATTTTCTTTTCTATAGCCAGCACAGAATGCAAGAAAAAGTTGTGGTGATCACACACCTGCAAGAAACTGCGAGTTCATCTATTAAATTTATAATAAGCCGCAATTAGTGAAACTGCCTGGAAGTCAGCTATACCTTTTGTTTCCTTAAATCCTCTTCTGTCAGTCAGGCACTTCAGAAATGCTGCAGAGAAGTGAAAACCTAAGGAGATTAACTCAGAGCTGATGGAAACAGTTCGGAGGAGCTGGATGCTGTGGGTACATTGCCTTCATTTACCCAGTCCTCCTCCCTGTTCTTACCCCATCATCCTGTCACACTCACTAGAACATGCTGGACCATTAAAGTTGGGAAGTATCAGCCTGTCCATTCACTTCCCATGTAAACCTGGTCATTATTTCAGTGTCAGAGACACTGCACTGGCAAAGGAACAACTATCTTGGTTGTCTTCAGGAGAAAGGAAGGGTGTTATGATTCCCTCCCCCCCCTCAAAGCTGGCTCACGCTCAGCTGCATGAGACCAGAGGGTAGTACGCCCCACCACACCTCCACCTCCCAGGCAAAAGTTCTCTGGCTGGGGCAGAAGGCAGAGAAGCATTTGTGGAAAAGTTCAGCCAAGCTGGGAAAATCATCTTTTTTCATGAAAAGCTGAGCCAGAATTTTCAAGTTTCAAAGGAAGGAGGAGCTGAGAGGGAGGGTGCAGAAGGGAAGGAGTGCATTTGAAAACTGCTGCAGGCAGGATGAGCCCACAAGCTCTTTTCCACCCCTACCTGCAATCCAGTATTATAATTATGTAAGAAAATGTCAGTCATCATTATCATGGGCTCCTGTGAAACAACTTTGCATTTGGTCCTTATTTGTATAATACACACACAGTGCAATTCTGGCTGCATCAGAAAATGAAAAAATCTTGCGGCCTTTCATCCAGGATGGTGGATTCAAAAGACAAAGTACTCCCTAATCAAATTCAATCAATCCCTGAAGTGGTTAAAGAGTTCTCCCTGAAGACAAAGGCAAAGAAAGCCCAATATAATAAGCACCTTACAGAATCATAAACTCATTCATCATACTGAGTTATCTACATGTGGTTAAAATAAATAAATAAATCTGCCTTTGCTCTCATCTACATGCAAGTGTATCATATGGAGAACATTCCTGAGACATCCACAGAAGCCAAACAAAAGTCTCAGGCTAATTTAACCTTGTTTGGAAGAAATCCTGACAGATCTAAATTTTTGTTTAAAGATGACACAAAATAATTTTCACAAGACAAGGTAGCACTATGTCAATGAGAAATGACTATTTGTTGAGACACACCGGGTATGATCAGACAAAAGTGAGTGCAAGTGGGCACAGAGCAGAACATTCACAGGCTGTAACACACCCATCCTGCTGCTTTCCCATGGAGAGAAACTGCCAAACCAATCAAGCAGGGAGAGGTCACAGGATCATCTGAGTGCATAGGAGGGAAAAAATGTATTGGCAGCTCATACTGTATATATATATATATAGATATATATAGATATATATAGATATATATAGATATATATAGATAGAGATATAGATAGATATATCTGCCTCTTATTTTTGGGGATGCTTCAGGCTCCCCTCCCAAACTCGCCATATCACAACACCACACAAAGGGAGATGCTAATGTGGCTCCTGGAGGAACGTTTCCCCAAGTCCCCGTGTAGTTAAGGTCAGGTGAACGTGTGTGTCGGCTGGATGCGGACACAGGGAGCGGCGCTGGGGCAGCACAGGGGCTTTGCTGGCTTGGCTCACAGTGTACCCCGTGGCTGAATTGGACCTGGCTCACCAGATTTTCAAGAGGGAAAAGCAGAGAAGAGATCAAGCTCAGCTCCAAGGGGAGGAGAGCAGCCACCGCGGTGGGCAGAGCAACTGGCCCAGCCCCAAGGAGCAAGGCTGATGTGCTGGCAGGAATCGGCCAGGACGCTTCCTCTGATGGGACACCCACCAAAGAGGACAATAAGCCAGTGCAGCCAGCTCTGCCACAGGCTTCTCTGGGAAAAGACTGAGACAGCTAATATACTACCCAAGGTATCCTGGAACTGTGTTCAGTTAAATCAGAAAAGGACTCTCATTCTGGGATGAGTGCTAGATTAGGAATTATTCACGAATTTCCCCTTTAAATTCACATCACCCATTACTCTGAAGTAACCTCACCTCCAGAAAAGACCTAGGGCTCAAGGCCATAGGATCTACTCATTTAGAAGGCACTACATTAAAACCTCCCCACTTCATTTTCACACTTCTGAATATGTGCTTTCCAGTTTGCAGCCCTTGTGAAATTTAATCTCCTCAACCCACCAGGCTGCTAATCTTCACTAAAGATGTATCCCAGTCTAAAAACAGAATTGAAGAAGGAAAGAAGCTGCTAATCCTCTGGCCAGCTATCACAGGCTCAGCAGGTTCTTCCAGCCCATCAAGTCCATGTGAATCAGAAGGGCTTGTGACACTGGATTCGAAGATGAGACAAGGGTGGATTTGCAGAGGAATTCTCTGTCTCTCCCATGTGTTCAGCAACTCCCTTGTGGAATTAACCCACCTACATCTCCATGATTTAAACTACCCATTACTATCTACCATCCTTCCTACCTCTGCTGAGAGCTTCCAGGCTGTTGTCTTTTCACTGATATATCACTGGAGATAACCAAACACCTCATTTCTAGCCCTCCTAAGCCAGCACACATGCACATACACACAATGTTGATCAAGACAGCGCTATTAACATAAAAGAAAGTGTCCCTCACTGATGTCACCTAACAGAGTAGAGCAGGAGCAGCACAAAGACGTTCTCACAGCAGTGTAAGAACTTGGGGGTGAAAGTTGGCCAAAACAGTGAACCTGTTTTGCAGGAGGATTAATTATAGCTGTTTTACAAACCAGGGGCAGCAGATGTGATCAAATCTTTCTCACCATCCTTCCTGCTAAGTCTTTGTATAAAGTCCTCAAGAAAAAAACAAACCAAACCAAACCAAACCAAACCAAACCAAACCAAACCAAAACAAAACAAAACAAAACAAAGGAGCAAAGCCCGGGAAAACTGAAAGCAGAACTGGCACTTACTGCATGGCTTAGCTGTATCTGCTGCACCTGACATGAATGTGCTGCTTTACTGACAGCATGGATCAGGTAGGTGGGATTCACTGTAGGCATGTCTAAGAAGAGCATTGAGTGTCTCCATTTTGCTGTTCCTCCTGCTCCACTCCATTATTTGCACATGACTGGGGGGAGCCCAGAGTACAGTGTAGGCCTCAATCAGCAGGACATCTACTACCACAGTTTTGCTCTGGGTATCCATCGTTTTATCCCTACACACCAGCAAGCCTGGCCAGCCCCTGCATTTTAAGAATTACCATTGCACACAGTGAAACAGGACAGCTGTTACTGCACCTATTGATGGCCTCCAAAAGCTTCCATACCTAAGTCATGTATTTCCATGGGAGGCAGGAGTGGAAGAGGAACTGCAGTGATCCCTGCACACTCTGCAAAGAGGAAGATGCCAGGGCACCTTGCAAGCCACAGGGGACTTTGTGCAGTCGGAAGCATTTATTCCCCAACCTGAGCTCCCTCTGCAGAGAGGAGGTTCACCTTTTGCAGATAAAGTATCTTCCAGGCTGCTGCAAAAGGGCAATTTCCACAGTTACACATATCTTTCTGTTTCCTTGCATCACCTTGCACCGCCAGGATCATTCGATAAACAATGATGTTCATTTTTAACCCCAAAAGCCAACAAATCAAAAACCATACAGCTCTTGTCATCTGTGATGAAAAGGGATGTAAAAATAGTTTGTGCCCCACCTCCCCCAGTAAAAAGACTAATAACTGTTTTTCCTCTGGTAAAATATTTCTGTTGTAAAGCCCTCAGCGCAAACCTGTCTAAATGCAGCAAAAGTGGGTTCATGATTATGTGAATTCTATTAAGTAAATCTCCTGCTACACCTACTCCATTGCGCTCTTTTTCTTCCCGAGGTAATTAACATCTCTGCAGAGTTGGCTTCCCACCTCCTCCACCCGGTCTAAATCTCTAAAATCTCCTATTTTTGCTTTGACATCTGACTAGAATTTTTTTCCTTTTAGGCACAGCACACACATCCACCCACCCACACGATTCAAAGCACCAGCAGCTGTTTCATGAAAAAAATCTACAGCAAGGATTTTCAAACCTTCTACACTGGAACAAATTGTTACCCAGGAATTCATGCAACACTTTATAAAATATATAAACCAAGATGCTTGTGTGTTATTTTCACTTGAGAAATAAGGTTTCTAATGATAGAGACAGGCAAAAGAAGACAGCTGGGATTTTTCATTTTTTCCTGGTGACTAAAAATGAGGTGAAGAAGAAAGTTGCATTATCTCCAATTTGATACAACTGAAAAAACCCACAGATAAATCACACTCACGCTTTGCAGGATTTAATGAAAGCATATAGTCTTTGTGTAGAGTATAACCACATCCCTGTATGAATGAATCACTGAAGTAACAATCACTTTCTGCATCTTTTGAGCTGTATCCAGCAGCTTCACTTTGGCCTCAAGGCCCCTTTGCAGAGGTCAGAAAGGCCATGGCCAAAGCATCGGTAAAGACTCCTCTACTCTTTAACAACCCACACAGCCCAGTGAGTGGTCAGCACTGGGATTGCTTATCTCTTCCTCCAAAATCTGGAAAAACTGTTCCTTGTCATGAGGAGCAGCCAGCAGGTACCAGGAGATGCCAGAATCTACCTGACTTCTTCTAACGCACCGTGAAGTTGTCAGTGTTAGAAGACAATCAAGGGTAACCAAGTCAAGTAACAAGTAGGAGAAATGAACTAATGTAACTGAAGACACAAGGTATCTATGATATAAAATACTAATCCTTTTGTATGCTCAAAACCACCTCATGCCTTATTTTGCTGGTTAGCTGGGACTCATGTTCACTCCTCAGCAAGAATCAGCCTTAGACTTCAGCTAGGATTTAATGGTTGACAGTCATATAAACCTTTCTCCTTTTCCTTCTGACAACCACTGTGCCAGTGAATGCAACTTCACAATCCAAAATCAAGGACAAAGCAGTGTTTGGGTTTGGTTTGTTGTTTTGGTTTGGGTTTTTTTTTTTGGTGGGTTTTTTTTTTGTTCGGTTTGGTTTGGTTTTTGTTTGGTTTTTTTTGGTTTGTTTTTTTTTTTAACTTGAAAAATACTGCCTTGAATTCTGTTTGATGCTCAAATTTTAAGAACCCACAATGCAGTGTAGTTTATTTATAAACTCCATCTGGCATGACTTGATTAGCATGTCTGATACATTAACTCTCTGAATAGGGATTTCCTAGTATTAGATACCTCTGGCACTACAGCAGTGGGGGAGAAGGAAACAAATAATTGATGCAGCAGTTTCATTGGACAAGCAGTCCTTAATGTTTCATAAAGCTCAGCATATAGGAATTGTTATTACTTTCAACTTTTTAAGTTGAACTTGAAAAAAGAGGGAGTAAAAATCCCAGATGAGGAAACCAACAGATAATCTTTTTTTTGGTTTGTGTAAAACTTCACAGAAGTCCCTAGTACCCTGGGAAGGAGGCTGCAGAAAGCTCAAGTGGATTGAGATTGTGTTCACCTCATCTTTGGGCACAAGGTTCCTTGGCCCCATTTCTTTTGGAAAAAAAAAAAAGGCAGCACAACACAAAGCCTGTAAGCAAGGGGAACACCACTGTTCTCACCGGAGTCTGGTGAGTAAGCATGAAAGATTTTACCATCTATAAATTGGCCTATTTCAGTCTCATCTCACAGGTTTTGCTTTGAACAACTGATGAAATAAAAAAGGTGAGGAAAACTATCTGCAAACTCTACCGTGCTGTCTGTGTTTTGATGATGCTACTAAAACCATGGAATTTTTCTTCAATTTCACCTAACTACAGGCATGGTTTATTTTCACCATAAGTTTGTTTGAGATTCTTCAGAAGCTTCACTAAGCTCAAGGACCACAGCCTAAACTTGGCATCTTGCACTCAACTCCAGTTCTCTTTAAAAAACATCTCATGGTTTAACTGTTTGGATGGCACATTACTACTTGGGTTTGTTGATCAGAAGCAACTCTGTGTGAGGAATTACACACTGAAGTACCACCCTGGACAGAGCTTTTCCACAGAATTTTCAGTGAGGTTACAAAAAGGAAAAGCCTACCAAGACCAAAGTCTCCTCTCTTAGAATCATAGAATGGCTAGAGTTGGAAGGGACTCCCAGAGGTCATCTAGTCCAACCCCCCTGCAAGAAGCAGGGACACCCTCAACTAGATCAGGTTGCCCAGGGCCTCATCCAACCTGGCCTTGAACTAGCCTCTCTTGTTAGTGAGCAGTGCAACAAGAAATGCTCTAACATGGATATTAATTTCTCCTCCCTTTTCTTTCCCCCCAAAAAAAACCAAGGCACAAATTGAATTCATGAACACTTTTCTGCAGCATCGACCTCCTGGCTCCAGCTGTGTGTGGTCTTTCCACCGAGCCGGCGACACACGCATGCGCTGTACATACAAGCAGGCAAATGAGCCAGACAGGATCAAACAGTGGCAGATGTGCTTCTGTTCTTCTGTCAAGGATACAGCTGTTGCCAGCACTTTGTTATCTTTTCTCCTAAGCTTACTAACCGGCTTCTGAAGGATTTACTTCCAGAAATAATCCAGACAATGAACAGAGGATTTTTCACATCTGAAAGTTAATAACTGGGAAAGAGATTAATATAGAAACATTTAAGTTACATGAGCTCTACAGCTCCAGACTTTTTTTTTTTAAACCAAAACACATCCCGAGCAGATGATCAGGATTTCTAGGTGATGTAATCTCAAGGGACCCACCAAATTTCCTGGTATTTGCTCAATTTCCCAGCTTTTGACAAGCTCTCTTTCACCTGCCATCCCAGGTCTTGTTTGTGCAAAGATATCTGATGCGGGGGGGTTTCCCATTCCAACTCATGTCCCCTAGTATTAACAAGTCTGAAGTTACCATTGCACTTAAACCCTAACAGCATTTCTTTTTTTATCTTCTCAGCACTCAATGACCTGTCAACACATGCACACCCATTACCAGCTCTACCTATCTAAACCAGTCTTGGCAACTGCTAGAAATTATCCTGCAGATACAATTCAAGGTAACATACTATCCTCCCAACTATTAAATCATGGTAATTGTTAATAATTATAATTATTAATACCTCCCTTCAGCCTGAAATCCTGAATGCTTCACATCACCGTAAGCAAATAAAGGGTGATGCAAGTGGGAAGTCTCATCCTTGGCTGACAGGTCTGCTTCTCTTTTTATGCTGTATTTCTTCATGACCAACATTAAAAAAAAGTTCTTGAGTTAGTCTAATATCTAGAGAGAAACAAAAACTCAGGGAGCTTTAGTTAAGCAGAGTACACCACCACCACAGACAACACAAATGCCTTAAGACCATCAGGGGACTTATTTTCCTGAATTTCATTGACTCTGACTTCAGAGATGTCTGAGGAGAATGCCAAGTCCTGGTCTGTGAAGCAGAAGGATCCAGTGCACACCTCAGTGTGCCGACCCCACATAGACACAGATACTTGTTTTAAAATGTGCATTTTGATTTTCTGTTTGTGTCTGTCCAGCTTCCATTTCTCTTTGTTACTGAACAATTTCTGTCTGATTTGGAGTGTAACTCTTCAGACACACCCCACATCTTTGTGGTGCCCGACCCACCACCCCATGCAGACACCCTCCTGCTGGGTTGCAGGGCTGCTGTTGACCCTGCACCCACAACCCTGCCCCCACCCCCCCAGTCTTCAACAGAACAATAACCTCAGCCTAGGAGGGAGCAGCATCACCATCAGCATGGCAAGATGTCCTTAAACTGAGAGTTCCCCCTCAACCCTTCAAAGCGATGCTAAAAATCTAGAAGCTGCATCACCACAACTCCAACGTTAAATGAAATCAGGAAGTAGCTATTAAAGCCAGCACAGTAAAAATATTAATTATTTACTGGAAGTTGTTTCACTGTTGGGAGAGACCAGGTCCAGCTTAGGTTTGGGTGGTGTGCTGTGACTCAGGGCAGGACAGATGTTCTGCTTTTAATCTGCCCATCATGCAAAATGAAGGAGAATGTCACAACAAAAGGAGCAGCTGTCTCTCAGAGAGCAGCCTGATCAATTTCCTTATTTACATCAACAACAAACCAAAAAGGACCACAAAAGGACGCTGGAGACTCTTCAGGCATCTTTTACAAGTACTTTGTTTAGCATGATTGGTACCAGAACATGTCTCCAGCAGACCAGAATTGGTCTCCAGCATGAGCTGGGAAATCTGAACTGGGAAAAGACCACACTCCAGCTGCCTTATGAAGCAAAATTATCTGAGGAGAGTAGGTGAAATGGCATCAACTTATTTTAAATAGTCTAATATGGATTTGCAGAAGTGGAGTATATAGATATTATTGTAGTTGTTCTGTCTCAGCAGTACTAATCCATTATATTATGTATATGTAAAGATCATAAACCCACAACTACTGTTTGTACTTAATAGTCATCAAGCTAGCATAAAAACAATGAGGTGTCTACTGCAACACACACACACACACACACACACACACACACACACACACACACACAAACTATGCTTGATAAGGATAAGACAGGATTATGCATTAAAATTACATTTTGTACAATGCTTTTGTAATTTAAAAGATGTTCCTTTTATGTGGGATGTTAATTAATTCCATTTGTTGGAATTACTCTTTTATGGCTCCAGTATCATCTTCAGTGCTAATAATCATGTTAAAATTAGCTCCAATAGTTCATGAAATACTTAAAAAACTATGATAAAGAGAAGATTAAGTCCATCGAATGTCCTCAAACTTTTCTATTACAGTAATCAACCAGACTAGTACTGGATATCTTCTCTTACAGCATATGAAGGTTTCTTTTGCAGACAGGTATGGCCAAGAATGGTGGAATAGTGGATCAGTCAACACAGGCCTCTGGAAGTCAAAACCTAGTCCAAGAGCTTACCCTAACGCGGTGTCACTATCAAGCTGGGGTACATCTTTTGGGCTCCTCAAAGAGTAAGACGTCACATGCTGACCTCTTTTGGATGAAAGGTCCTTTTTGCATCAGTTCTTAGAGTAAGTACTACTGAGCCTGTCCTTCCCCTGTTTTATGGTTGGCATTCCTTCCAGGAAAACTGGAAAAGAAAGTTGTTCACACCCAGCCTGGAAGAAACAGCATGAAGGGTGAAAAAGAGTGAGGCAGAAAAAGTTTGGAAAAAAAGAAATATCCATCTCAGTTTCCCAGAAGTGAAAAAAGCTTTGAGGAGCTGAAATAGAAAATATTTTCTGCTAATTTAATCAGATTTTACCAGCAGGGATGCTCTCAAAACCACAGTCCTGCCAGTGCTGCAGTCAGCAAAATGATCTTCAGGGCGAGGAGCGAGGCCCGTCTGCGTTCCAGCGGCACAGGGCAGCCAGCGTGGACCCCAGCAGCAGCACACTCCTCCAGGATGCACACAGCACTCCTGGATAGTGATGGCCATAAATAAAACTAGGGCAGGCAAAACTGGAAATAAAAGAACCTCCATCCCTTTGACAAAACACACATACATGCCTGCACAAATATTGTAGCATTTAATGCAGGATTTCTCTATATGCTTTAACAGAAAAAGCAAAACACCTCTTTGTAAGGTCACTTTTCATGCTCTTACATCCCTTTACCTTTTGCCACCAAGGCTTCATAACATCTTCTGATCATTTCACTACAAAGTTATTAAACTTGAAAATTTAGGAAATTAAGGAACTTGGGTATTAAAAAAAAAAAAGCAGGCATTTAAATAATAGAAACTTGGGAGTGCTGGTGGATGAGAGGCTCAACATGAGCCGACAATGTGCTCTTGTGGCCCAGAAGCCAACCCCATCCTGGGCTGCATCAAGAGGAGCGTGGCCAGCAGGTCGAGGGGATTCTCCCCCTCTACTCTGCCCTCGGGAGACCTCACCTGGAGTACTGTGTCCAGTTCTGGAACCCCCAACACAAGAAGGGCATGGACCAGTTGGAGAGGGTCCAGAGGAGGGCCAGAAAGATGATAAAGGGGCTGGAGCACCTTTCCTACGAGGACAGGCTGAGAGAGTTGGGGCTGTTCAGCCTGGAGAAGAGGAGGCTCCAGGGAGACCTTCTAGTGGGCTGCCAGTACCTCAAGGGGGCCTACCAGAGAGGTGGGGAGAGGCTGGTCAGTAGGGCCTGTTGTGACAGGACAAGGGGTGATGGTTTTAAAATAGAGGGAGATTTAGATTGGATATTAGGAAAAAGTTCTTTACTGTAAGAGTGGGGGAGCACTGGAACAGGTTGCCCAGGGAGGTGGTGGATGCCCCATCCCTGGAGAAGTTCAAGGCCAGGTTGGATGAGGCCCTGAGCAACCTGATCTAGTTGGGGGTGTCCCTGCTTCTTGCAGGGGGGTTGGACTGGATGACCTCTGGGAGTCACTTCTAACCCTAATCATTCTATGATTCTATAAAACCAGTGTTCATTGCAAGGCCAGGCAAACACACACTGACACTCCAAATGCCAAGCAGGAAGGCAGTGTTGTGATTGTTTCTGCCCCATGTTATCACAAATCCGATCCATGAGGTCTTAGAAGCACAGCTGAGTGCTGCCACACCAACGCAGGCCCCTGGCGAGGCACACACTGCCAGGAGCCTTCTTTAACTCAGTGCCAAAAATTCTGCAATATCTAAATTACTTGGTAGGTTTTGCCTGAGAAAGAGTTGCTATTGCTTTAATGGCTGAATTTACGTCAGTGAAAGAAAAAAGAAAAAGAATATAAAGAACTAGCCAGATGAAGGAATTTCATCCCTGCTACCGTACCCTGCAATTTTTTTTTTTCCTGTGAAAGGAAAGCTTCTTAAATCTAAGTCACCTTTTGGCAAAATACCCTAGGATATTTTTAACAACTGTGTCTTAAAATAATTCCTTTTCCATGGGCAAAGAAAATGATTTATTTTGAGTCTCTCAATACAGCACTGGAACTCTGAGTTTCCCCTCCCTGTGCCAAGGATGCCTGACTCCAGTCATGAGAACAAAAACCGCGTGGTCATAAAGAGGTGGGCAGCTATTGAATTAGGTAGCAATTAGGACTGGCACAGGAACTGAAAAGCCAGAAATACATCAAATATTAGCAGATTTACTTGTCACCCCATCTTACCTTCCTAAATATCTGCTACCACTGCTGGCTCTGTCCCTGACAGCTTCATTCGGCTCTGGAAACACACCGTCCGCTCTTGCTGTGACACTCATGGGTAGATCCCATTGGCTGAGCACGTACACCACTTAAACAGCTTCATCATACTATATGATGTACTGTATTCACTTTGGGGAACATTATGTGAATGCTGATTGGCAAAACTTGGCCCATTTTCTTATTGTTACTAATTGCAATTTACTTCAGAAATAGACCCACTGATTTTGCTTTCCCAGCACAGCAATTTTTCTGGTTCTCTCTTCAATACTTTCACACAATTACGCCCAACTTAGCTGCTGATCTTCAATATTCAAGGTAGCTGTTGGGTAATAAAGTCTTTTAAATGATCTAGCAACTGGGAATGAATGTCAGCTGGCATTTTTTTTCCTCTGAAACACAAAGTCCATGTTCCTATATCATGTATTTACCAAAATTACTTTTGCAATCTCTTAATCTTTTTAACCCTGACTTTAATTTTTGTTGGTCATCTGTTAAGCATCTTAGAAACAATCTAAGACTGGCACCCGAAATGACTGTGTCACTTTGGTGCTGCTGTCTCAAACTGTCTCACTATAAACACTTTACTGCTGGGTATTAATTTTTAAGATAGCTACATGTTCCTTATTAATGACTTATTTCCCAAAAGATAAAAATGATGCTGTTTCACCCACACATTCTGTAGACACATAGCATCTGAGCATTTAAAAATGAGGACAGGAGCTTGTCTCTGAGGAATTCTATTTCTCAAATTCTACATGGAAACAATTTTTTCATCTTTCCCCCCCTCACCTGTATTGTTTGAGTAAAACTTATTTCCAGTGTATAAAAAAAAATAAACCCACCAGCCAGGGCAGTAGCATTATTATGATGAGGGATAGTGGTCTGAGTAATTCTCATACTTTCACACTTTCCATTTGCCTCTAAAAGGCAGAATAATGTAGGTCACTTTTAACGAGAAGCCCTGTGTGTGGCTTTCCCGACACGCTACACAGCGAGGAGGCACTGACAATGCCGTGTTCTCCCTGCACCATCACCGTATTCTGTCATTTTTCAGCAGGGCTGACTTTTGCCCACAACTCTGGGCACTTTCATATGGTGAAGTCTCTTGGCTGCCTCATTAACTCTGAATCAGCCTGTGCCCTTGCATTTTACCGTGTCATTTTCTCCAGCATTCATTACGCTGCAGTTTAAACAGCCTCTGGCTAGAAACTTCTTAAAACATCACGATGAAATTACTTTCTTGACAACATACAAGTCAATTATAATGTAATTAAAAGATATACTAATCTATTCCCTTGCTTGGGAACAGTATGTTGGTTCAGATCACGTGGTGCATCTGTGAAATCTTTTGCTATACATTGTGAGCTACTGTCCACAGCACCTGTTTTTCTGTGAAAGATACAGGAATGAAGACTTGTTGTCTTCTAGTTTTGCCAATACCAGTAATTAAAATGGCACAAGTTGTTCTGAGTCTAGGCTCTCCACTTTTCAGTGCCTGACTCCCCAGGCATTTCAGTGGGGCTTTTTTGTTCTGGGGCTTGGAAGGTTTGGGAGATACCTTGCTCTCTCACTTGGCTGACCCGCATCATATCTGACTCCCAGCATTCAGTATGAGCTCCTGGCATACCCCTCTGCAAGGGAAGACTTAAGATCCCTTTAATTCACTTCTATCCCTACCTTTACCCTATTCCCTTTCTGTCCTTCCAGTGTATACTGCAACACCCATCTTCCCCACCCCACAGGCCAGCCAAGTCCTTTAGTCCTTCCCCACCACTTGGCAGGAAAGACATGGAGGGTCCTGTAGCACTGTCAGCAGAGCCAACCCCTCTGTCCCACTGCCAGCCAAGCTCACAAAACAAGTTCCCAATATTAAATGAAATTGAGCTTTCAAACACATGGGCTCAGTGGTTCCTTTAATCCTTCTCTTCAGCCCACTCCTAAATCCTCATGCTCCCCTCTGCCCTGCAGCACCCCTCTTCACCCTTTGTGCCCTGAGGGTTTGGGGACAAGGAAGAGGGACCTGCCAGGAAGGACAAGGGGAAAGGCTACAGCTGCTAGGAGAAAAGAAGATGGGTCTGAAGGACTGGGGACAGAAGAGGGTCTGGACCTTTGGGGACAGCAGCATCAGGAAGAAACCAAACATTCATGAGGTTCCCATTACACAGCTTGCCCCATGTTCTGCACAGCAGCAGTGCTAACTGGTTTCAGCAGCAATATGCTACTCCACATACTCATGATTTAACATGTTGCCCAGAGCAATGTGTGGAACACTAAAAGTAAGATAAAGCTTATGCAACTAGACAATGATGAAAGTTTAAGTGAAGTACCCTGTATCTTGATCACTTCAAAATACTTCTATTATGATATCAACATAAGTTAAGAAAAATCCAAACTGAATCCAACTGCTGCATACAAGTTGGATTTAAATGAGATTTCACTGCAAGCCCATATGCATTGCATAAGTCTGTCTCAAACTGTTAAAAGGGCCACTTCCAGTTCAGACAAGGACAGAGAGTTGTAAGAGACACATGACTTTCATCACCACCTTCCTTCTAGGGCCAGCTTCCTAATTTACTTGAGCTTCAGCTGTTTTGACTTTAAAACAGGGATAACTTCTGCCCACAGTGATGCCATGATGCTAATCTAGCTAGTATTTGCCAACACACAGAATACTTTAAGTGAGATGTATGGAAATCAGGACAACACCAACTGATGCTGCTTATATTCTTCCTCACAGTCCTACCCAATTTCATTTTTGGCTAGAAAAGTAGGTCAAAATGCTAAACAAGAAATGTGGGGAGGGGGGGTGGGGGGATGGACCCACCAAACAACTTTTAACTTTATCTGGGCATAAAGACCCTTATTTTTCCAAATCAGCACTCTTAAAACAGAGAGACAGGGTAGCTGGGGACTCGCCAGAGGTAAGAGTGAAGGCAGCATCTCTTCTTGACCTGTTCCTTAATCAGCAAAGGTTCAATACAAGAGGAATAATTTATGTGGCCAGCAATTGATTCCTACTCAGGAAGCCCCAGGGGAGAATTTTAATTGTGGAAGGCTCACCTTCTTCTGGGACCTGCTGAAAGGGAAGGGAGGGTTCCTTCTGCACGTCTTTTGAGCACATTACAAGGCAGAGCTTGGCTGCCCATCTTATTCTCAGCACTCTGCAGTGCTGGGCAGGACCCTCTGGCTGTGGGCATACGCTGTCCCTGCAGCTTCCCCCTGCCACACGCAGTAATTACTTGCTTTCCATTAATTGGCCTTAACGCATGCATGCACACCCACAAACCCAAAACACCACGACCCACTGCTGTGAGGACAGCAGTTTTGGGTTGAGTGGGCTGGTGACAGCCCACCAGCACCAGCTTCACCAGTGGGGTGTCAGCAAATCTGGGGGGCCCAGCTTTCCCCGGCAAGTTGCAGGGGTTGTGTGTGCTGGCTGCAATCCAAGGCAGCTGGTTAAGTGGCATTTCTGGAAACGAGCACACTGGCACAAACACCATAATGATGGTGATATATTAATGCTATACCAATGTCAACAAAACATTACCATCAATTTAAACAGGCACCATGGCTGATTTATAAGCCAATATATAACCAAATATAGCACAGGAGATGTTTGGAAAAACAAGCACGTGAAATAGGCATGACAAATCGAAAAGCTTTATTAAGGGATGATTTCTGTGATCTCTCTCTCCCAGGACAGTGATATTTTAACATTCTCATCCAAACAGGAACACGGATGAACAGGCTGTAAACTTGTCTCATTACCCAGAGGCTTGTGCTTTGGCAGAAGGACTGCTGATTTTTGCACAAGCTAAATGTTTATCTCTGACAGGGGTCTGCTAGGGGAAAGCTGTCACCTTACTAGTTACTTTGGAAGGACTCATCAGATGGATAAACCTAGTAGGTAATCAGAGGGATAAACCTGGCATGTAATAAAAAGCACTTGTCTGAGAAACCCATTCAATCCAGCAGATGGGGATTCTTACAGGAAATACTTGGACACGCTATCTGGTAATGCAAAACAGAGTAAGAGCAGCATGGGGGAGCGGGGGGAAGTCTTCAGGGCTGATTTGTCACTCAAGGCTGTGGAACTCCAGTGCAAAGCCTGAATAAAATGAAATGCTAACCTGTAAACAGATCAACCAGGCAAAAGTTAATATGCAGTTGGCATTTGCATTAAAATCTCTAGTCTGCACATATCTGCTTCCTCATTACCTTCAAAAAGGACATTTTCTTCACTGAAATGGCCTCAGCATTATCTACCTAGTACGGGTAGTGGTTTCAGATACTGTGCTGCAATCTCAATTTGGACAGTTAAAGCTCTCGACTCATTAAGATGGTGAAATCAAACCAGCACAGATAGCATCAATTAAATTTGGCAAAATCACTTTTAAGGTGCCCGGTGTTTTTCCAGTTATTGCTACAAGTGTCCATAATGGATTATATAGAAAAAGCATATATTTACGAGCTTAAGTGCTTAAAGCAGCCTATCAATGTGAATCTTCAGCCAGGGCTGACAGTCATGACCCTCTCCACACAGTTAACACACCAGGGTACCATCAGCCTCCTACCTTGGCTCCATCCACACTGATAATCCGATAGCTGTTTCTCGTGCTGTCATAGAAGTAGGAAACAGTTACAGCCTGCTTGCTTGCGGGAACCCAGTTCTTCTTCGTGCTGGGGTCAATTTGGAAGACATGGGCTCTGGTGGTGAAGATGGGCTGTTCTCTGGAATAGGGAGGGACAGGAGAAATGGATGCATGAGTCTGCAGAAGATGAAATGTCCCAGAAGCCCAGCCTTGACCAGGCACGTTGAAATCACAAGACAGAGAGCGCCTGGCAATCCCCCAAGTGAAAAGGCAGAGCAGTGATGTTCCCAAGCTACAATCCAGCCTTGGGTACCTCTCCCTGCATCACTAAGTAACAGTGCCTTAAAGTTACTGCCACAGCCCAGGAAGCAACTGTTCTTTTTCTCCCCACATTATGCTGAGTACCCACCTTCTCCTCAAAACATTTATTTCCAGGAAAGGACACTCCTCTATATTCTTTCCTTCCCCAAAGACAACAGGCAGCCCCCCCACATCTGAACTTCCTCCTGCTGCACATTTCTGTGAACCACTACCTACAGCCATGGTTCCTCTGTGGATGCACCAACTATTCCAGCGACCTACAGGCATGGTACAATTACTGAAATATTCATCTCTATCCTCAGAATCCCACTGTTCTGTAGATGTGCATGAAAATTTAATCAGATGCAAAACCAGTCAATCATCCTGGGAAGTGAGGGGGAAAAGAAACACACCCGAAACAATGCTGATACATATTGCCTGAGTTAAACTCCCAGTGGATAACTACTGCCCCTGGTACCACGTGCCTAAACACCAGCCCTCCTTGGGTGCCTTTTATCATCAAGAAAACTCTGCACACAGAGAAGAGGTTTTGTTTTACCTTCAACATGTGACAATGCAAATCACACCTAAAGGCAGATGCAGGACCAAAAGAACAAAAGGTGATACACACAAAGTCATCTGGGCTGGGGATCAGAATTGAGACTTGCTTAGAGGTCATGAAACTAAATTCACTTCTAACAGTACCTTCTAATCTAAGTTTAGAAGTGGAAGTGAACTGCAAATCAAACTCTACTGTGCTTTTATATGAATCTCTAAGCTTTTAGTTCTTAAAAGCTACAGTACCGAACAGTTTATATTCAGCGTACTGCTCAACAATTCTTATCACATGCAAAATATTATATTGTGAATAGCTACACTTCACAGAATTATGAGGGGATTCAAACCCAATTGTATTACAATAGAGTTAGCACCCAAAAAATGTTTACCACATGGAAACTGAAAAGGCTGCCAGGCTGAATTTCACACAAAACAAATGAAGAAAGGTAGGTGAAAGGCCAGAGTGATCTCTCGCTCTCATATGCTATTCTCTCCTATTCAAAAAATAACTCTATTATTCCTATTATTCTCCATCCCACAGTTTTGAAGCTATGTAGTAAGATTTCTATAACATTCAGCTCCTTATATAGTCACCTGTGCATTTTTACACTAGAACAGCTTTAGGTACTGTATGTACTGTGTCAACATCACACATATCTTGACCATTGCAGTCAAATTAAAATCAAGGGGGATAAAGCCAGGAATATCAAATGGATGAGCGATCTAAGGGAGCAATTATGTCAGGAAAGATGGAGTAAGCTTGTGAAGCCTAACCAGGGCACAGGAAGGAGAACATGAAACAATGGTTTTCTCCTTGTAAGACATATGCAGAGTTTTACACTTTTCCAGGGACTGCCATGCAGATTACCAGATGGATAGCTATGCTGAAGTCTGTAAAATACTTAAATAAAATAAATTGAAATTACAATGAGACTGTCACGTAGCAGCTGTGAAAGAGCAGCATTTGCTTCAGCATTTCCTTATCAGTAACTCCCTGAACCTGACTCCATTTCACACACTAAACTCAATGCTGCCCTTAGCTGAAAGGAAAGGAGAGGTAGGTCTCCCTAACATTTCCATCACACATTACATGGGGTCAGCAGTTTAGCACCCATGAAGGTCGTGGGGTTTCTTTGCAGTAAGGAATGCAGGGGAAGGAAGTTTCCCCCAAGCTACTTACTCTTTTACTCTAAAAATATGTACCTTCCTCGAGTGAAGAATAATTTGGAATTCATTTTGCCTTTTACTTAACTCTGTATTTTTAGTGGATCCTACTGATAATTGGGTTTGCTAATGTTAATGTGACCTATATACAGCAGCCAGAACTTTCAGAAGTTTCAGACTTTTCCTTCACACAAACCCATTCCACAAACAAATTTAACTCTGTTACATCATCCTAATGACACCAGAAATCATGGTTACAATTATACACAGCTGCTCTGCCGTGGTGAGCACATCAAGTACATCTGGAGATAACACAAGTAGATGAAGGGAAAACACTGTCTCCATTTTTTTTTTAGGAGTCTTGTAGCAACTACTGTTGTCAACATGCATCCAAGTGGTTAAATTAATGAGTAATGAAGCTCAGGGCTTGAGACAGCCATTTATCCACTCATGGGGGGCTTCTGTTAAAAAGTAAAGGCAAAACCTGAGTAGTTTTCTAATCTTTATTAAACAAAAGAATCCCCAAGAGTGCATTTTGTCCTCTTGGGTGCAAACAGCAGCCCAATCACTCACAGTGATAGTGCACTCGTTGATCAATTATTTAAAAAAGGAAATTAGTGTGTAAACTTAAGCATTTTAACTTGTTCAAGGTAAGTGAGCTGCAAACCTTGTACAGAGTCTCAAATTTGGAACAACCAGTTGGATGCTCTCCATATGTGCCCTAGGTGGCTCTACAGGACAGTGAAGCGCCAGGACACAACCTCCCAGACTGCACTGCTGTACTCCCTGCTGCCATGGGTCTGCTCTCAGCTCTTATCCCAAAGAGCCCAAACCCATCAGCAGGGTGGGCTGGCACCATGGGTACTTGGAACCAGAGCCACCACACTTTCCCTTATGCCATGCCCAGTCACAAAGCCAACAGTGTTGACAAACTCCAGTGGCACAACTTTAAACATGGTGGGGAGGGAAAGTATCCTCATTCATTGTGTCCCAAACTCCTTTGACAAAGGAAGCACACAAAGAGGCAACTGTAAAACAGTGGCACTCAATTTTCAAATGAAATGGAGAATTAGACACTTCTAATACACTTAACCATGGTCTTATGGAGCTCCAAATTGAGAAGGATTGTTCTGTGTTACCCACTTGCAACTTATTTCACCAACAGGAGTATTTCTTTTCCAGTGTTCCTTTCCTTTTCATTTTATTGGACATTTATTAAGTTTTATGTTTAAACAGCAGCAACACTGCAATTCCCACCTCACACCTGCATCCTTCCAGCCCCTGTTGGGGCTGGTGGTTGCGTGCGGTTGCCCGTTTGCCTGGGGAGCACTGGCGCTGCCAGCCAGGCTGTGGACTCGTAAATCAAAGGACAAAGAGAATTGATGAATGTTTAAAATCTCATGAATTTTAACCAAAGTTGTTAATGATTGATTAAATACTCTGTGAAAAAAATCTGTTTAAAAATCAATTTGACAGTAACATCCAGCATTTAATGTAAAGCTGATTGAAAAGTAGCAAATGGAGGCTTAAATTATAGCTAATAGGTCTTTATTTAATAATGCAGATTACGATATAAAACACACTTTGATAAGCTTCTTTACTATTAAATATGACCAGCATGTATTATAAACATGATTGCAATTTTCAAGTCATAGTTTTACACCTTTCAGTTGACTTTTAATTGCCATCCTTGTGTCACGTGAGACAAATCCCGAGTAAAAAGCAATTGTTCCCCATTAATGAAGAAATGTCATTAACCTTTTCTGAAAAATTAATAAAAACACATAATATGAGACTGTGAAGCTAACAAACTGCACACACAGCTCTGTGACACTGTATCACTTCCTGGTTAATATATAACCATGCCAAATTTTGTAAGTGTGTGACTAGCTGTAAGCCATGTATTTTATATTACCCTTCCTAATCAACAGGAATGGCTCTCACTTAGGAAAAGCTCACATTACTTCATTTAAAGTTCCTCATCTATCATTTGAGTCATGAGCACAACCAGCAATTTAAATGACTACAGCTGCAGAGAGCCTTTGCTGACTGGCAGCCAGCACCCTAAGGGGTCTCTGATATTGGTGGCTGATGGAGCCAAGGCATGGTGAGCCCTGGCTGGGCACCCACATACAGCACCTGGGAGAGCTGCAGACCATAGACCCCAGCCATGCATGGGGCCACCTGCAGCCAGCTGCAGACCAGGCCTTCGTGATGTGAACATTCTGTAGTGAAGCAACCTTTTGGTAATAAACATGACCACGGCTTGTGGGGCTGCCTGCAGGATGAGTGCCCCAGTTCTTTTAAACACACAAGGTACCCAGTGGACACGCTGCCTGAGCAGTAAACAGAAAGCACAAATTAGCTCCTTCACTACTTGTAGTATCTGGAACATCAAACATGTTTGTGACAGAAGTTCTGGTGCTCCACCAGAGGCAAAAACACAATTTGCACATTTTGCTAAAACTGTTACTAGCAGATCACACAAAATTCTCCGTGAAGAGGATTCCTAGCTTACAGGACAGGATTAATCATGCTCTCCCTGCACTAATACTAGGCAGTGCTGCCTTAATTGTCTAATTTACCAATTGGGATAAATTTTCAAATAATACATCCTCATATAACTGCCATTTGGCGGAGGATGCACACGCCTGCACACAGCACATCAGCGCAGAGTTTTTGGAACATGCTGCTTCCTGCTATAGGCCAGTGTCATGCACACACTGAGATTTATACTACCTGACAGCACCAGCAGATCTGCAGTGATTTCCTATATCAAGTATTAGATAATGAGGATCTTTCAAGAAAGAAATGTAGGTACGAACGCAAACCCCTAGATTGTGACATACCTCCCACCCTCATTAGGATACAAAAGACTATTTGCTAAACACATGATAAATTTGGTGTCAACAGTTATTCAGATCAAGCACTGCTACTGCTGCCTGACAATGCAATGAAAAGAGATAAGTCTTTATGTATATCTTCACATATAATGTAACTTAGAGTGCCATTTTTATTTATGATAAGCCAAAAATAAGTAATGTTGCTAGAAAGGAGTACTGTCCCATCACCACCTCTCCCCAGGTGTGGCCAGCTGTGTACCCACAGCTGTCTCACCTGACAGCCACTCTCTCTTCCTGTGCAGAAGCAGGACAGTTACACCACCAGCTCCCAAAGCCCCTGCATGTTACCTCTGGACCTGACACATCTCCAAAGCCTAAGAGAGAGGTGAACACACGCCTTCGGTACCAAACAAACCAGAATCAATCTCTCTTGCCCCTTGAGCGCAGTAGGCTCCCTGGTCCCTCTTCATGACCCCACAAGTCACCAGATGTCCCCCTCCAGCTGGCAGCAGTGCTGGCACCCAGGGCCCCATGCCACGGGGTGTGCAGCTGCCCTGCCAGCTGTTGCCGCCTTGCCTCTCAACTGTGGCCTCTGAGTTCATGGATGGAGATATTTCACCTATTTGAAATACTCATCTCAATACTTAATAAAAGTCCAGTCAAGTAATGATGCTTAACAATAACCTCTTTATTCTACCCATAACACTACTCGCTTATTCGTACATGAGCACCTCAAAGAACAAAATGTTGTCCCCAAGCAAAGGCAGACCTCCAAGGAAGGACACAACTGCAGTGGGGAGAAGTTTCAGTTCCTGGTGTCACATATGGTAATGAGCACACTGGTCACTGTTTATACAAAAAATTAATCTTTGCTAAAAGCAAGCAAGAGAGTCCACTGTCCTCCAGCCTCTTACCTCTACATATTAAAGGCATGTGCCATCTTGGGTCAAATCTTTTTTTTAGGAAGCAGAAAAACACATGAATGAGCATCTTAAATGATGACTGAGGACATTCTACAGATATGGTATGAGGAAACCAGCTTATGAAAGCAGTCAACTTGCTCCCTTCCCAAACTGGTATGTGTTAATTAATGCAGGTCAGTCAGATCTCAGCTGTGACAGGCAGGTTCAGGTGCTGGCCACATTTGTACACAACCAGCAAAAGGGAAAAGCCTGTTCCAGCTTGCAAGGGTGCAAACCTCATAGCGTGAAGCAAGCAGGTGGGTAATGGCTCCATTTTACACCTGAGGAAACAGCCAGAGAGTGAGATGGTATCCCAGGATAACAGAGACAGTAGCAAGCCTGGAAACAGAATTAAATTGCCTCATTGCCTCGCTGTATCTTTGCTATCACTATCATTGCAGGACAGCTTTATGCCACATCTTCCACCCAGGGAAGTTTCTAAGTGAATTTACGAGGCTAAATCAACAGCTGAATATTCACCACTCAACAAGATCAATTACTGTAAAAATTAATAATTCTCTACAAACCAGAGAGAAACAATTTTAAGAATTGCCCCCACACAATGTGAGACAGGTGGGACAGGACACCAGCCCTGCAAGCCACCATCCTGTAGCCTCGGACCTGTGGCCAGATACAGGTCTGCCCAGTGCACTCAGATCCACAGACCCAAGCAGCTCCTGTTTGCCTTGCAATGCAAATGCTCCTCCTCATGCAGGTATTTCCACAGCAAAAATGAGCTGGAAGGATGAAGAAGAAACCTGAACAATACAGGGCAGGAAGGGTGAGCACAGAGGAAAAAGAAGCCTGCAATATCTGCTGTACACAAGGGATGGGAGAACTGGCTCATAGCAATAGATGGGCTAGCAGGGGTCAACTGCACTTGGTTTTTGCTCTTCTTTTTCCTCTCTGGAAAAAAAAATTTAAAAGAATAAACACTGCAGATACTCCTTAACCTGCACTTGTGAGCACTCCACTAGCCAAACCCTGCACTCCTGGGTGGTGTTGCTGCAGGGAGGATTTGCTTGTACATATGAAGGTACAGGGAACAGCTCCTGAAAAACCCAGACTAGAATGACAGAAATTCCACCACCCCTAAAAAAAAATAAATAAAAAAGGAAACAAGAAAGAGAAACATCTATTTTAAAATATAATTTACTCAAAGTCCTTCTTTGCAGACTTTCAGCTGCTGAAATTCCTGTTCTGCAGGCAGACCTATCTGCCCATGGGTGACCGTGATGAGGCTGAGAAGTGCTGAATCCAGCAGCAGTGCTAATCGAGGGCAAGGCTGTGCAACTCCTTCAAACAGCCACAGTTGTGATTCTCTGGTGTCCACTTTGTACTAGGTTTGATATCAACTCATTGGCAGAAATATATGAAATTCATGCAAAAATTTCCTTCTTTTTAGGTCCCTTCCACAGGCGTTATTGTTTCAATAGAGGACGTGTAATTAACAAAATGTGCTTCTTGCACTTGTAGGAAACACAATAGTTCCAGTTACTTAGACACCAAAAAAAAGAGGAAGAAAAAACCCCTAGCTAGCTAGAGATGAATTTTGTTAAAAGCACAAGCATTAATTAAACTCAATTTTGATTTGCAGCTGAGTTAAGTCCAAAAGAATAAATCTTCAGGACAAAAGGTCTCGGTATGAAAATTACTGTAACATCTGTGAGATCTTACAATAGCGTTATGCCTTTATGAAGTCAATATACAAATTAAAAGGCTTAACTTTAGCAGTGAAAAAGCTCACTTTTGGACTATCCCCAGACAGATATTAACCTCTCAAGACACTGTGAATAAACACTCATACACAAGTGACAGGGACTGAGAGGACCCTGAACTATTCCTCCACAAGTAAGGTTATTTATTAGGAAAAAAAAACCAAAAAATTGAGGCA
The DNA here is from genome assembly GCA_013399135.1 of Heliornis fulica. Taxonomy (NCBI): domain Eukaryota; kingdom Metazoa; phylum Chordata; class Aves; order Gruiformes; family Heliornithidae; genus Heliornis; species Heliornis fulica. The sequence continues at coordinate 345,257 of VXBZ01000388.1, read as the reverse complement.
CGTGCATGTGAAACTGGTTCTGTTACTCTAATTATTTCAGAGATTTTTTCTGAGAAGACATTGAAAGTGGATCCATAAATCTGCACTCCTGGTAACATTCACTTGTTCTCCCATTTGCATAGCAATAAATTCAAACCCTATTAAACTGAAGAAGTGCCAGCACATCTCCTGCCCTTCTTGACAAATGAGGCTGCATCAGCACATCCACAGACCCCCCAAACCTTCCTGCTTCCCTGGATCGGTTACAAATTACGTCCTCTGGGTCCGCACCAGCTCCAGCAGAGTTAATGCTTTCAGCACAGCCTCCTCTGTGGCACAATGTTTGCGTTGTAATATTTCAGCGAGAGATTGCCATTGTAAATTGAAAGTGTAAATCTTGGAGTAGCAAGCACAAGCCTGTAGGAGAGAGCAAGCGGCCTCCCTCGATGCTGTGCAGGGCGTCACAAACCCAGGCAGCACCGGGCTTGTGACAACTCCCCAGGCTCTGGCACACAGACCCAGGTGCACACCCCAAATCTTACCTGTGCAGCCGATGTTACGAAGGATGAAACACAGGCACACACTAGCCTTGCATTTGACATGTTGGGGGCTGCTCTGGAAAGCTCTCAGCGAGACCCTTTGCCACGGCATGGGCAGGCTGGAGCGGGAGGGAGACCACATGAGCAATCAGCATAGTCCAACCAAATGTGAGCAAAACCACTAACTGCACCTCTGCACCACCAAGCACAGGAAAACCACCACGGTGTCTGTTTTACAGGAGGAACAAGCAGGCAGCATGCAACCAGAACTGCATTGAGCTTCTCGAGCACCATCCAAATCCCAGTGCTCCTCAGAGCCCTGAGCCACCCAACAGGCACTTGCCCAGGAGCTCCCAGCACTGGCCTTGCTCGGGAACACAAGGTACCAGCAGCCAGTCACTCCCAAGCCTCCACACCCCACAGCAGAGAACATATACATCTGGAATTAGCATGGGTGAGGGATGAGCAAAGAAGAAAAACAGACACAATGCTAGAGGATGAGTGTAATTTATTTAACATTTGTAAACCAACGCGAACAGTAATGTTACTGTCAACAGTAACAGTACTGTTACTACTAACCCTTTGCACTGTGTCCTGTGTGGCAGAACACTGGGGATACTCTGGGGTTCTGTGAGCTATTTGCTGTTTATTTAAGAAATTAAGAGATAACATGTCAGAGGATATATGATCAAAATATGATGTACCTACATAACAGAAGACTGAAGTGAAAAACCACATGTGGTTGTGCCTGTAAAACCCACTGACACCACCAAGGCAGCAGCGTTAGGTTTAGGACACTTTCATCTCCCACGCTGTAAGAATCTGCATGGCAGATGATGCAGATGATGTTATCTTTACACAAAGAAATCCAAAAAGTGGATTTTAATCAGTAGCATAATCAAAGCCTCACTATTGCAAAATAATATGATTAAACACTCCATTATTTCAAATGCCACAGAACTAAGCAGATCCTTGGAGGGGAGTACTTTTGTGCACTAATCCATGCATGTAATTATCGATATGCTTTCCCATACCCTACTCAAATGCTCTCCCCTGAGGCTTTTCTTCCACTTACACTAGGGAAAGAAAAAGCCCATCAGTTCAGTTTAAAGACCAAGTTGTATAACTCTTTTTGATCTCCTGCCTAAAGGATCAGATAAGGAATTCTCCCAACCATAACGTCGGAAGAAAGAGATAGGGCTCTGCTTGTCCCAGCGGCCATCACCACGGGCAGGCAGCACAGGCAGGGCACGGCATGCGCCCTGTGCTCGAACACGCTGTGACTGGAGATGCTGCCAGAGCACCTGGGCCAATAAAACACTCATGCCTCAGTGCTTTATGAAAGAGCAAGAAAAAAGGGTGCTCACAGATGGTTTAATACAAGTGCGCACGTCTTTAATGACACTTAAGCATGTAAAAATTAAAAGCAATTAAAGAATTAGCAGTTTGCTCTGTAAGGGATTAGAAAGATGCAAACCAATGCCCACACTGGGTTTTCAGTACAGGTGTCAACTTGCCTGTGCTGAGAACAGCACTGGGCTGGCAACAACGCTGCCATGTTTTAACAGGTTCGTTGCTACCAGCCTCCTTCTAGAGCAAACCATCTAGAGGACAAAAATGTAGTCAAGAGCACCAAAGTATTAAAAAAAAAATAAGCAAAGAGAGGTCTGTGCAAGCAATCCTCCATGCCCACAACCAACAACCCCACAGCAGCTGCAGGGAAAGGGCAAGGTGCTGGGCACGCACGGGCACAGCTAAAGCCAGCGTCAGTCCCTGCTCACTGCAGTGTGAATGAGACTGTCTGGAACAAGCAGATTTCCCATTTTCTGGCAATTTTAATAGACTAATAGAATCAACAACCAGAATATTTTGGTTGCTGCTAGAACACAGGCAGCACCTCTCCAAGGAACTGGGGGACACGGTTCTTGAAACTAATGTGTTTACCAGCAGCCACTGAGATCAGGGAATGACACATTGCTTCTGCTTCAAGTTAAAAATACAAAGGAAATTTCAAACATTCAGAAGCTAACACTATTCACTTTAATCTTTAAAAATATAACACCATCTGTTGCCATCAGATTTACAGTACAGATCTCAGATATGTACATTTATTTGTTGGTACAAAAAGCTGTCAGCAATGCCAGTGAAAAAGTGAAGATCCTCCTGTAATCTCCCAAGCTTCAGAGAGAAAAATCTACTAAACCTGAAAAATTTAGCCAACGGGTTATTCATAAGAAACTCGCTACCTGTGAAACAAAACCCCTCTCCCTTTGCTACAAAACCCCCTACACCAGTAAAAACACAAAACTAAATCTAAACCCCTAGAACTTGCTAACATCACAGCAAAGCAAACTGCCTATATTTGCAGGCAATATTGGGAGAAACTTATCCCAGAAATTCCTGAAACTTTCTGATCTCCACAGTCCTGCTCCCTCAGCACTTTTGCTTTCTGCAAGGCAATGCCTCCAACTCTGTAGGTTCTGACATACAGGTTATACGAGGTGCAGGCTATGGGAGGATTTAACTTCAAGTATCAGCATTTCACATGCAATGCAGATTCCATAACGATGGGATGTAAAGCAAATAGGTGGCAAAGAAATTACATTCTCATGTCAGCAGTCTCAAAAAATAGTGGGGGCTGGCTGAAAATATAATAAACAAAATACAGCACACATTCTTCTTATAAAATTATTACCCAGGATGAGTCCAGGTAATATTCAATAACAAATAAAACATTCGAGTTATTTTCTGGATATGCATTATCATTACAAATCTTACCCAATTTTTAAGGGGGTAACAGTCCTGAGCAGCCAAGCTAAGACACCACCAAGGGCTAGATTTGCAGGAGTGGTCAAAAGTCAGACCCTTTATAGTGTCAGATCATTAGTAATATTAAAATATAAAGGCCTTCAACTTTTTTTCAGAAAGATTATTCCCCCTGATGAAAAGCCATCTTCTCACTTTTTCCTCACTTTTCTGAAGTCAAACATGAAACCTTGGAAGAATAAAATCTCACCTGTATGATGCTAATGATCACATTTCTCATGTTTATAACATTTAGCTTTTTGTGCCTGGGAAGTTAATACAACAGGAGAGGATTTAATTTTTTTTCTCATGTGACATACTCTGTCCTGGTGTTATTTCTTGATTGAAAGAATGCAAATAAATCTGGCTTTGCCTTATAAAATTAAGGTCTACTAGACATAAAAATCCAATTAGTACTACAAAAATTAAGGCATAACATTTCCTCAGTCTCATTTACTCCAATATAGACTTTTTTTCTTTCTGTCAAGGGTGAAGGACACAGCTGAATAACGGGATTTTTTTCCATCTCATTTACGTATTGATTGTAATAAGGTCAGACAGGTAGGCCTATTCAAGTGCTGATTCTGTCAGCAGCCAAAGTTTCCAGGAATGTGAATATTGTCACTTATAGATTGATAAATGGACTACATGGACTAATTGTATTTCAGCATCCCTAGACAGATGGCAAATCTTACAGCAATATGGTGATTTTTTCCACTGCACTGAAAGTATATTAACACTTACCAAAATGTTTAAAGTAATGAGATGATCTAAAGTAATTTTTCTATGGACTGGGGTAAAAACGATGAGCTGGGATGGGCTGACACACCAGGGCTGGGTGCTCTCCCAGGATTCCCGTTCTGTGCAGGCTCAAGGGCCTGCGGGTACTGCGCAGTTATTGATGAAACCGGCTGTGTACTGGGTCCTCAGCTGGAATTCCATGATGCTGTGATAGCCAGAGGACAGCATGCCTCATTTTGGCTATTCTGCACTGCCCTTAGTAGTTGCCACTATTTGCTGCTTGATACACCGGCTGTCCTGTGAGTTGGGAGCACGGATACAGATACTTTACTTTCCTGGTATTTTTTTTTCTGGTTGAAAACACACTGAACTTATTGTCCTGTTTTAATAGGTAGCCACATACCGCTGCAAACACACCAAAAGGCTGACTAATCCACAGGTAGCAGGGTCTCTGGAGTAGGATTCACGTACTACGTGCATTCAGTCATCCCCACATCTGCTCCCAAAAGAGGATTCATCTGGGAGAGGACAGGGCTCTGCCCACAGCAATCCTGTGAGCCTCCAGTGACCAGAGGCTCATGCTGGGTGCTGCTGGCTGGATAAGCCATTGCTAAGTTCTCCAGCGCTACATCAGCTCAAGCTCATCACATTGACCAAACGCAAACAGAGCACTCGATGGATAACACGCCACGCTGACACGCATCCCTGATGACACAACCTGCTTATGGCTGTGTCCTTTACTAATACTTTTGCTATCAGGCTTTGAACCTTCTATGAGATTTATCCTTCAAAACAACAGGAGAAGGTATGCCAGAGACCTGATCCTCTTCTGCTCTAAGTTGTCACTTATTTGTACCCAGCAAATGTGAGCAAAATCAGCTTAATAAATTGGACTTTTAGGCCAGGATAACAAACCACATTACACAACTCAAATATTTTTCTGCTTCATTTTCAGAGCAAAATGCTGAACAATTTGTTTTAAAATAGGTTTAAAAACCATGTGTTGTATTATGCACAATACAGGAGATTCCTGCCTAGTGAAGGCAGACACCTCCCTTGCTGGAGATAAAAAATTTATGCAACGGTTTCCTCTATTTACCATAACTAAACTATAGCAAGTCAAGAGCTGGAAACTGCACTCTTTGTAGTCCCTGTGATCTAAAATTAGTGTCTGGTGTTAGTATGCAGAATGGATCAAGTACTCACCACTGAGGATAAGGTGCCAATTGGTGAGAAATTCTTACTATGCTTTTTGCACATTCACACTTTCCCTCCTCCAGGGAACCTGCTTTGGCAGGGGGGTTGGGCTCAATGATCTGAGGTCCCTTCCAACCCCTACAATTCTGTGATTTAGCACCCTAAGAATGAAATTGATTTGACTTAAGGTCCCTACAACAAATCTCTCCAAATACAGTTTTCTTTTAGAAGTATTACTATCCCCAGAAGGCAGCAAAAGAGCATTTCAGGTGCCCACTTCCTGCTGGACAACCCAGACCAGCCTCGTGCTTTTCCACGTGCCACCCCAGCCAAAGCTCTGACCCAGACTGGAGCTGCTGCTGCCCCAGGCATTGCACAGGCTGTCCTCCCCAGAGGGAGCTGCAGTAGCTCCTATGTCCCCACAGGGGAAAGAGTACCAAAAAGAGATGGAAAAAGAAAAGAAAGTGAGGAAAAGTAACTTGGATCCAAGGCAGAGAGTTTGGACCCTCCTATTTAACTCATGGAAACCAGTTGTTCTTTTAAGGAATAACAGGCAGCACTGAACCATCCCAAATCGTTCCCAGTGATTATGTGTCTATTTTATCTTCCAGCCAATAATTCAGAGGTCATCCTGTAATGCAGTTGCTAGGCATGAACTCTTTCCAGTACAACCTCATGTCACTTATGCTAATTTAAGTTATTTGAAAGTGAGCTGCAAATCAGTAACTGTTACTTTGGTATTTTAAGGGAGGAGCCTTCTAGAGGGGCACAGTATTGCTCTATGTCACAAGGACAAGGATGGCAATTCATAATGCAGGGAGGAAAGACCAAACAGGGAATGCAAAGTGGGTAAGATACTTTGATTCAATTCCAAACTCTAAATTTAAAATGTAAACTTTGCCAACTTCTCCCCCACAGAATTTGATGTACTAATTTCTATGTCAATGAAGGAAAGTTCTTGAAAATATGTGAAGAATACAAATGCAGGATTTCTGCTCCAAGACTGAAAAATTCACAACAGACCTTCCCTGTAGAGGGAAAAGCAAGTAACTGCAACCACAGGAGGGGTGTTTACCCCAGGCTTCATGGGGAGCTCAGTTCAGTTAAAGAAGGAAGCCCAAACCACAGGCTTTGAGAACAAATCTGAGGAGATGAAGCATGGTAAGAGAGATTGCCAGGAGCATCAGCCTGCATACAACTAAGTGCTCGAAAGCTGATACATCTTCCATAATACACAGTTTTTAAGGTCTCAAACAGACGCTCAGAACTTTTTGTCCAAGAAACATCTTTGAGGATTGTTCCTCTCAGAAACTTTAAAGACATTATTTGCCCTTCAGATCTCTCATAAGACAAAGTGGAATTTCACATTGTGCACATACTCCCATTCCCCTGCTTCAAAGCAGGGGGCACAGCAGAAGAGGCTCAGAGAGAAAGGGAAGCTCCCTGAGGAAACACAGACCCACACACACTGCAGAATCTGCCTGGGAGGAGGAGAGCAGCCTCCCTGTCTACCCCAGGTAACTCCCAAACCAACAGCTCCCTTCTGCAGCATGACCCTTGTTCCGCAGCTCTTGTGCTTCACTGTAGCAGAGATTAGCCACTCAAGCTTTTCAGCCTATCTCCTTGAATTTGGGCAGGTGTAGCAAAGCATCAAACCCCTGTTCCCAGTCAAGTCAATTTATGTTCCCCTTGAAAACAACCATAAACCACATTAGGCTGCTTTTTTATTTATTAGCATTTTTAGATGGTCCCTTTAATACAGATTTTTAAAGACCACCTCTATAAACAAGAGGCAACGGAGGATGTTTGTCTCTTGTAACAGACTGCCTAAGTGAAGACAGATGCCAAAAAGATAATCACAAGAAGAGAGCTCTCAGTCACCTGTGTGCTGTACAGTTTCAGGCACACAGGTGCCTTTATCTTTTCCTAAAAGAATACATTTCTCCCTGTCCCAAGTGGAAGTGATCTTTGGGCTGTACCTAAGTAGAGTCCAAGGATGCTTTTGTCTCCTCCTTGCATACCTGAGGGCAATGGCGGTGCCCACCGGCACCTCAGGGATTTTCCTTTCTGGGAAGGAACCTGCTGCCTGGTGAGGAAGGAGAATTTCAGCTGTGGGGCTACCAGGGGTTTGGAATATGTGAAGAGGTAGGAGGTGGGGGCTTTAAACGGAGGGTAAAGGTACATCCTGGTTGGGAGTTCCACCCCCAACCAGGATGTCAAGGCAGAGACAGGCAGACAGCTATCTTTGCACTGTTGTCTGAACTACTCCTGCCTCATCTTCAGACATCACCATCTCTGGAATAAACAATAATAAGGTGTCAGACTCTCCCCAGACTCACCCACGTGTCCCCCAGGCAGCCCGAGTGCTGGTTGGCGATGCTTCGCACGCCTCCACTCCAAGAATTTCTCCCGGTCTTTTCAAATGCTCTCATTGACAGTTTTCAACATCACAAACCAGGTCACATGTTCCCACTTAAACAACTGCAGGGAGACATTTTAGATGTGTGCAACAGATTTGTAGTGGGAAGCTGGAATACAAAAGCCCAATAAAACTGGAGAATGATACAAAGGCAACAAAAAAGTGTTACTGTTACATATTACAGAGCAGCTCACCAAAAGTGAAGAACTTGAGTCAGTGGCTGCAATGCAATTAACATGAAGGAGAGAGCTTATATCTTGAAGTACTATGTTTTCAAAAGGAAAAGCCTGCTGAATACTCCCAGCTCTGACTACGCTACCTGTCCTTCTTCCAGGGATAAAGCAATCAGGAATGAATACTGAAAATAAGATGCTCACGCCTCCAGATAATAAAATTGACATTTCCCTTCAGAGCAATACATGATTTAAATTCTATATTTTTTACCCTCTCCAACAAAACGCAGCGTTCCATACCTGATGAGGGTCTGCTGCAAGGCGTTAAGCAGAAGCAAACAACAAGTATTTATATACCAAGTACTTATCCACACCATTTCACAGTCCACAAGGAGGGATCCTCAGTTCAACTAGAAGCTGCTTTAGGAAAAAAATATTGTACAAGCTGCCTACATATTTTTAGACATATTCCAAAGAGGCCTTTGCTGTTTTGCCGCACTGATGTACTAAACCTTTCCTGATAAGCAAGCATTTGCAGGACTTCTATTATAATGCAAATGCTATCAGGCAACAGCCTAGCTGCTCTGGAGGGCTCTCAGGCCCCTTGATGTGTAGGCAGAAGAGTGCAACTTCTTCAGAACATTTTGAATTGCAGCAAGGTTCAAGTTTCTAAATCCTGTAGGCTGTGGTGAAACTTCCAGACAGAAAGAAAACAGTTTGTCACTTCAGAAATTCTAACAATCTTGCATTTTGATAAGCCACGTCAAATAAATAAAATCAGACTAGTGTGCATGTGGGAGGCAGGAAAGGAGGCTGCGTTGCCACCCAAGTGAACAAGCCTCGCACAGTAACCGGCAGTCTCTTCTGCTCACACCTCCATTGCCAGGCCCTCTTTCCCCAGTGTCAAATCTGCTCTCTCTTCTCCGCGGTAAAGCCACAGTTGTTTTGCAGCTAAAGCTCCCAGTCTTGCCAGCCTTCAACATGAAGCCCACAAATCCTAAAACACCTACACAGCAGAGCCTCCTGCTCCCCTATGAGTCATTAAGCAGGCTGTCCCACTTGGTGATGTCATCCAGCAATATCTACTTCTTTTAAACAAATCCTAAAACGCCTTGAGCATCAATTATTTAAAAATATTATCTTCATTTAAATCCCGACCCCAGTGGCAAAATCACCATTACGAATCATTTCCAAGTGATGCAAGAGGGCCCAATGGTCTCTAATAGTTGCTACGTCAATGAGGAGTAAGCAGCCAGCTCCCCGTGTCACACATGAGCTAAGTAGAGAGCATCCAAGCCAGCAGCAGCGGGCAGATTTCTCTCTTACAAACAGGCAGAGAGCAGCTAGGATGTGTCATCAAAAATATAATCAAAGATCAACTGCATCATCCAATCTCATCTTGTACATTTTGCATGAGTACATATTACACAACCCCTACTCACGCCATCTCTAACCTGTGCCGGGCTGTGCGGCTAAGGCGCAGCAGCCACCGTCCCCAATACTAATGGTCTATTCCCTGCCTAATTGCTCTTGCCATTAAAAGTGCTTCTTTAATGCTCCAGCTTAAATGCTTCCTGTCTTCCTTTGAAGGCAGTGCCCTTGTCACATTCTGAGATTTAATAACAGGATTGTCAGCTATTTACAGTGTGCAGCTGAATTATCAGAGAAGCATAGTTGAAATCCATTCCCTTAAGCATATTTACATCCTGAAGAGCCCTGACCAAAAGAGTACAAAAAAGTCACACGCTGCATTGGCAGTGCACAAAGTGCACAAACACGATGGATAGCATTCAAGGGCAGAGGTCTGACCATGTAGCAACCTCAAGGACTGAGGACCTTCCCACTCCACACACGCCCCATCACAAAGTCAACAGGAAAGCCAACAGCTGAATCAAAACGCTTACGTGTCCTTAAATATATGTTCATGGGTGAGGCTGTTTATTGTAGGCACTTCATTAGTGGAGACAAATGAATTAATAAAACAAATACACAGCACTGCAGAAAATCTAAATGAAAACCAGGCTGATGCCTTTGCTCTTGGTTTCTCAGCAAACTCATTGCTCCTCTCTGTTCATTTCAGTCACACTGGGAATATGGTTGAACGGTTTAAGACACTTTGCCAGATCTTGAACCAGTTAAAACTACATTCAGTTTAAAGAAACTGAACATCAAATAATTCCCTTGTAACATTTAAAATTATGCCTTTTCTCTTTTTTTTTTTTTAATCAAGAGATCTACTCACTGTCCTCTTTTCAAATAGAAAGAGGGGCTTGAGGGAAATCCCAACTTTTGGGAGAATATTTAATTTATAAGGTTTTTTTCTCAAGTGATAATCAAATTAACAGTTGCAATTAATTAGGCTAGCAGCTGAAAGCAACTTGATTATGATCATTCTTAGCATTAAGTTTTCTTTCTGTTCACTCTTTCTACAGCATTGTCTATGTGACCAAATTTTGGTGAGGTGTGTGCCAGGGGACTCTAGCTTCAGCACTGGCAAACTTTTCCTCTTGCAATTTGCTGAGTTTAGCCCACTTAACCCACTGTCTTCTGGGCCAGTCATTGTATCATCATTTCTTTCTGCTAGTCTTTTATTTAGCTTCCTCTCTAATTTCTCCCAATCCCATGTTCTCCTTGGAGCTTATTCACACAGGAGATATTTCGCTCAAATTCAGTTACGTGCATCTGCAATGTTACAAATCACTCAGTTGTGTGAGAGAAGACAAAGGCTCTCACTTGATGACAGACTTGGGAGGAACACTCTGTTAGATTTGTTCACTCACATGAATGCAGTCACATCAAAATCCTAACCATACACAAATCCTTATGACCATCCAGCTATTTCCACCTAACCTCATAACACTGTGCTGAATATAAGAAAGGAACTACACATAACAGGCTTTATACATGTTGTTAAAGTCAGTAAGGCTAGTTTTCCCATCCATTTCAGTGAAGTCAACATACTGCTCCAGAACTTAAAATTCTCTGAACCTGATGTTACCATAATTTCTTGTACAGGCACCTGCATCTGTACACAGAAATACCAAATTCTCCAAGAACAGCAGCCATTTATGCCCACTCTGGAAAACGGGAGCAGCTCCATAAGGAACCAAGGCTGGGAAGAATCAAGCATCCCCAGCCAGCTGCTTCAAAAACCATGAGATTAACAGCATCAATCACATCTCAGTCCCTTTCCTTGAACACCAACACAGCTATCAGCTGGATGACACCTGATAGAATCTGCCCCCTCCAGTTATGCTAGGAACTGAACTGAAACTGCTGATGCAAAACCTCGAAAAAGAGTCCCTAAGCTCGCAGTACCAACTCAGCTGTGTTTGGGCACATACTCAGCCCAGCCCTGCTTTGAGGGACACTGGCTTTGTAGTGAAAGGTGGGTGTTGTTATCTACCTGCCACTCCCAGCATACCCAGGTGCCTCCTTCCCTCGTGGACAGATGGCTCAGCCAAACTTTGGAGGGAGCTAGTGCAAGACTCCTGTGGACTTCAGCGGGAGCTGGACAAAGGCCAAGGTGAATTTCCTCTGCAACATGCTATTCCCCACTACAGCACTTGTAGGCAAAGCTTATCACCATGGTATCTGAAGTACTGCTGGTACCAGGAAAGGCCAGCTTGAACATCATCCAAAATTAACGACTTCCTATAACACTCGCTTCATCACATCATCTGCTTCCTTCACCTTCTTCTTTCCACATCCTCACATTTGTTTGCCGTTTACTTCCCAAATAAAGCCGTGTGTTGACCGATGGACATTGCTAACAGCAGAAGGGAAGAGCTCACGCCAGACTTTCCTGATGCTCTTAAATGTCACCGCATAATAAAAACATTGCATATGATTAGTCTCATAAACATAGGCCCCCAACTGCACCTTGTCATGAAAATATTACAGGAGCGACTAAGCCATGTTGATGAATCCAGTCCTCTTAAGAAGAGGTTACATCACCACTTGATCCAGGCTTGGAAACGTGCCTTTTCCCACCTTCCTGGAGAAAGGGGTGGACTCAAAGCCCACCTGAGGCAGGAACGGATGGATCCAGCCAGCCAGGGCTAACTTACATTATCCCCTGCAGAAGCAGCACTGAACAATCATCTTGTATCAGGGAAAAGAAATGTGTGCTATGAGCCAGTTTATCATTAACCTGAGTAGCACACATTTTACATTGTTATACAGCTTTCTGCAATAATTTCTAACACTCAGAGGCCTGATTTTCGTTTTGATATGATTTATAAAACAGATTTGAAACTCAATTTTATTGCTAGAGGGTATTTAAATTAGTTGAGCGTTAATCCAGCAGATAATATATATAACAGCTTCAGTAGCAGAGAAGTGATTTACACATCTAATCAAACTGCACACGTGTCACATGCCTCATAACTAGAAATACCTTGTAACAGACCAATAAGGAAATACAAAGATATTGAAGAAATTAAAATAGTAAGCACTGAGGAAGCAGTTGATACCTCCTTAAATCATCTAACAACTAAACCTGAAGCATCTTTGTAACTGTGAAGTTAGCTTAGATTGCTTAAATTGAGGACAAATTGAATCAGATCATGGCTATTAGATGAGTAAGTACAACTTGCTAAAGTCAGAGCCAGAGACAAGTGAGCTGTTTTCTTGGTTCTGTTAGCCCCTGGCTTGCAACACCCAAAGACAAATCCAGTGGTATTTTCAGACAAAGATTTCTGTGGCTGGAAATATGTTACATTGTGGTTTTCAAACATCTGAGTCTATTGAGAGAACAGAAGATACCAGATATGCTGGGTAAAAGCGAGTGTTGATTTAGGAAAAGATCTGTTCCCTTTAAAGTAAACATTTGTCCAGTGAGAACCTTAACAATGGTTTGACCCAAAGACACAGTATTTCAGCCAGCAGGAACTTTCACATTGATTTAATGGGCACTGAAGCAGGTTGGTTTGGGGTTTATTTGCTGGACACTTTTTTTTTTTTTTACAACATTGTTTTCATATGCTCTGAATTACAGGCATTAATTCACTTTTAAACATGTAAATTACTTTGGTAAAACTTGACATTGCCTTACTGCCTACTAAGTTGAACTACAACAAAAGTTTAAATAGCTCAGCTCACAGCTAATAAGCAATTTAAATAGCTTTGCTGAGCTCAAGTAGCTATATCAGGTTTCATAGCACCATCAGTCACTGCCAAATCCATAGGCAGCATTAAAATGAATCATTACCAATGGTCACCTCCAGGAATAAAAAATAAAAAAAATAAGTGCTAAGAGTCAAGCCATTGTCACAGTTTCTGTGAGAACATGCCCTGTACGTGACATCAAAATGTGCCCAGGAAGAAAATCCCACTGGAATGCAGGGGACAAAATACATTCAAGACACTCCGACCACAAAGCCAGAAGAACTTCAGAGATGCCCAATTCACAGAAGGAAAAGCTGGAGCATTCTGAGGTGAAGGATTTGCTAGCAGAGATAGAACTGAGGGTGGGGTGGGGTGGGGTGTGTGCACTCCTGTGCCACGTGTGCAGAGCCACGGCTGCAGTAACATTATCACAATGTACTTCCCAGTTCTCTGTACCAGAAAGGTGAATGGCAAGTTAATACGCAAGACACTGGTAAAATATAGATCGAAAAAACACCTTGTCTGCACTCTGTACAGTGTGAGTGCGTACAACCCACGCCAAAACCCTGGGAATGAATGATGCTGGAAGCTTCATCTCACATGCACCAGTGTGGGACTGAAATAACTTACTTGAAGAGCAACACATTAAATAAGGATACTGAACTAGACTGGTGAACGCGCTTTACACATGTATAAGTCCACATGACCCAACACAGCACATGTAGGGGCACAGACTGGTGCACAGACAAGGCACAAAAAAGCCTTCAAGACCTTCATAGTTTGAACAGCTCTAGAGGCACACCTAGACTATGCCAAGCCCAGGGCTATGACTGGCTCACAGAGGGGCAAGGGACCACTGTACCCTTCCACTTCATTCTCTACAAACCACAGCTAAACTTTTCAGCTGAAATGATGTACCAGTATGGAACTGGTTAAAAATGACAACAACAAAAATATTTGCCTTTAGAGGCACACAGGTAAAAGGACGTAGGCAGGTTTCCCTTGGATGGATGTTTCTGTCCATCCTGGACTCAGTGGGGCAGCACTGATCCAGCCAGGTTTTGATGTTTCCTTCTTCAACCCCAAGGACAGTTTCTGGTTTATTTTCCAGTGGAACTTTGCATAATTAAGAAGCAGACGAGCTCCTTGTAATCCTGAAGGGAAACACGTGGAGATACTTAGATCTTATTTCTCCCTCTGCCTCTGTACTCAGTATTCAGTACTCCTGGGTATCGAATTCGGACACATGCATGGAATTTTAATTCATTATTTATCAATGTTGAATTATATCACTTTGACAATAATAAACAAATCTACAGTGTGAGTTTTTACAGCTGGAAGCTTCATGAGGACGCTCAGAAACTGGAGAACAATTCCTTGCCACGGGAGGGTGAGGAGAGGCAAGGAAAAGGTGTAAGAGAACATAATAGGATAAAAATAAAGCAAATTAAACGTGTGGGCTTGGAATCCCCCAAGACATTCTGGTCGAGAGGATCTCAAACCTATATATAGTTCAAGCCAAAAGCACAACACTAACCTCTGCTTCCTGATATTTATCTCACAAACTGCTCTAATGCCAGCAGCTGGCTTTTGTCCCCTTGTTAAAGTTACACGACAGGACAAACGCAGGACTGATTTTTGGGAAGCTCAAGGTGTAGTCCCGAGAGACCATCACATGTGAGCAGACACTTCTTGCATGTTAAAATTTTTTTTAAAAAGGGGGTGACGAGGGAGATATTTACACAAATTAACGAACAGCCGGCACAGTTCAGCCAAGTTTACCGTGTGCATCAGCACCCGAGAGCTCTCGCTGAACCAGAGCACGAAACATCTGACAATGAACATGCTGCTCAGACCGGCGCGCACATCCCACAGCTTCCCGGCGAGGGACCGGACCCCGGCTCCGTACCAGCCTCCCCGGGGCCGAGGCACCCCAATTCCTCCCCGCTCATGGCAGCGGGGGTTCTGCCACCGGGATCGTGCCGGGGGTGTCCTTCCTCCGCCCCGCGCCCGCTCCGCCGGGGGCTCTGGCGGGAGCCTCCCCGCCGCCGCTCCGAGCGGGCGGCAAACGAGTAATTACGTTATCGAACGCCGGGGCTGGGGAGCGCTCGCAGGGTACCCGGGCTCTCCCAGCTTTACGCGGCGGCCGAGCGCACCTGCGGCGGGGCCGGG
>VXBZ01000388.1:313761-329461 GCA_013399135.1 Heliornis fulica | reverse complement strand
GCGCGGGCACGGCTGCGAGATCCGAGCGCGGAGTCCGGGCGTGCCCTGCCGACCCCGAGGCGGAGTCGCCGCCGAGGGATGCCAGGTGAAACACAAGCAGGCGAGTCTCTCCCGCCTCCCCACGCCTGTTCACGCTTTGAACCCGTTTCCCCAGGGGAAGGAAGGGAGCACCGTGTGTGCGACCCGTCCCAGGGAGCTTTGGAGCCACCGGGTAGTTTCAGCCACATTTGGGCAGCGGGCCCTGCCAGGCTCGGCCCCGCAGCCCTGATCTGGCCACCAACCTGCAACTCAACCCAGAGGTCCAAATTGCTGCGGGACTGCCCCTCTTGTAGCCCTCCTCAGCCCCTCTGCAAATCCACGCCTGCGTGTCCCAAAGCTGTCATGCCCCAACACCCATAGGTCTTGTGAAGACAAAGGGAGGGATGGCTCCTTTCCGTGGAAGGAGCAATCGCCTCATTGTGGAAGAGCTGCGTTATGGCTGCCCAACCACGAGGGCAACGCTGACATCTGGTAGGCGATCACAGGACACAAAGCCACGGCAAAGCCACGGACCTGCTCGTTTGGGTGCTGGTGGGTTCGTGCTACACAGACACAGCTACTCTTTCGTTGGGAAAAGATGGCCAATTCACACACAAGAGAGGATTTTAACTTCTCCCACACAAAGTTATAATTACTACCCTGGCATCAAGAGTGATTATTTTAATCTTTTTAAATCTCATGTTGATTTATCCTTTCAAAGGAAGTTTAGAAGCTGTGGGAAAGGCTTTATGTTTGCTTGCTTTATCTGCGTGTAATGACTGGGGTTGTCCCCAGTATCACCTGGGGACCTCAAAGGAGAACTTAAACAGCAACTTAACACCTTCCAGCTATGGACAATGGAACAGTCTCCCATTCTGATCGACAATTTCCTGATGTCTGGACCAGCCACGTGGAATTTCAGTCCCATACACAAATAAAATCTGTGCCATGGGAGGGGAAAGCTCAGTGAATTACATACATGTTTACAAAAGGCTGTGGGATGACAACACTGACATATCTACTCCATATCTACTCCACAGTCAGATGGTTACTGTGGATGTTGAAGGAGACTTAACTCCTTACATAATCACTAATGTCTAACGACTTCATGTCCCATTCTGCCAGCTGAAGGCCAAATTCTGTTTCCTCTGGGATAGTCCTGGCAAAACTAACGGTCTTTTTGTGTTCAGGATGGGCTGCAGCCTTGAATATTTCTTTGGTAGGTCCATTCCTCTCTTATTGGGGAAACATCAAAGGGCAGCATTCTCTCAGGGAGAAAAATAGCAGCCTAGCAATCTCGTGGGAAAATCTCCCTCCACAAATCTGATGAATTTATGACACTGCTTTTACACCATTTACTTCATTTTGTTAAATTACACACTCCATTCATCGGAGGGTGTTGTTTTAGTCCTCTCTGATTCATTTGTTCCATTTGGTGAGCATCCGAAAGCAGTGTTTTACGAACAAGTGCTGCATGTGACTTACAAACATCTAATGGAACTGGATCAAAATGGGGCAATGCATTTACTACATGTGTCATGATAAGATGAGAATTGGAAATCAGAACTGCAGTTGCTTTAGCATTTTTTAATGTTTTAATCTTTTCCAATCTTGCATTCAAGAGTGTATTTTTATCCCAACTCATAAAAAAAAAAAGCTTACGCTTATGGAAGCATAATTGCCTGTGAAATTTGCATGTTAAAAATGTTAAATATTATTTCTGTTCATAAGATCTTCCCATTTGATTTGTGCTCTTTTCAGAGCTGTTGTATAGAAAAGACAGAGTTGTGGTCCCATTTCTCAAGGACCATGAGATGTATGGTTTGGCACACAGTGAGTTAACTTGGTTTTCTGCTCATATTTGGGTTTCTGTAAGTTCTCTCTTTGTCTGAAATTCCCCCTATTCTTCCAAATGGATGAGAAATTCCTCTTTCTGAAGTATGGCACACTGTTGTTGTCTGCTCATCTCTGCCAAAAAGAGGATGATGTCCTGTCCCCTGTTTAAGTCAATGATAAAAGTCCCAAAGATTTGAATGAGGCCCAGATCTCATGCAAATTGTTTAACACTGAATTAAGTGATTGCTTTACAGACAGTTCCTTCTTGAACTCTGCTGTCATAGAGTCCTGCTTTGTGTATAGTTCCCCTTGATTTCCATTATTTTAGAATAATTTATATTCCATTTTCTTAAAGTACTTTGAGTTCTCCGTAAATGAGAACTATAAATATGCTATCAAAATTAATCAGTTCTTAAGCTTTCATATGTGACATGGTATTTCACTTCCGATTTGGCTCTGGTACAGGATGCAGCTATACATGATGGTAATTCAGTCCTCATTTAGTATTCACAAGTGTGCTCTTATTCTTGTGGCACAGTTGGGAAAACTCAAAATACTGAAGGTGCAGGATACCTTGGTATGATTCAAGCTGCGCAATAAAAATACCCACATCCTGTAAATGGATGTAACTTCTTTAGTAGAGAAATTTCTCCTATTTCCATGGGCCTTCCAAAGATACAAATTGTTGATTCCTAGATACAGGGTGAATATCCCTGTCAGAAAACTGATCTAGCAATCAAGAGTATGTACCCAGACTGAATTCTGAAAAGCAAAGAGCTCACCAGTCTCTTCCCCTCCCTTGGTGTTTCTGTTCTCTCCTTTTGTTTGGCTTTCACTATTCTCATCTTTTGCCATTCTGTTTTATTTTAGATATAATTTTACTTTCAGAAAACCTGCTGTTTAGTCTTTTTCAACTATTACACTTCAAGACAGTCTTCTCCCATGGCAGTTGTGATTTTATCATTTTTTTCCAACTAGACTGATGAAATCTGCATATTTTTTTATTTTACTCCAAAAGAACTGTGCTATTTCCCTTTTTTTTCCTATTTTTTTCCTTTGACAAATAACCAACTATTTTCAATCTTTGAATATTATCCAGGAGTTTAACAACAAAAAAAAAAAAAGCTTCAGGGAATTCTTGACTTTTACATTTGAAACAGAGAATTAGTTTTCAAAATCCCCTGACAAATGGAGAATTAATGTAATTATAATATCACTGGTTACAAAATTTTTAAGATAAGCATCTGAGAAAATAAAGGATTTTAAGTCAGACTGTTGAAAACATTTTGATTTGCAATTTCTGTTCCTAAAAGCTACTTAATCTAATATCTAACAAGCAGTTTTGACAAAGGATCTATTTGTTTAAAAAAATCAACACTCCTGTCCTTTCAATTAAAATGTCAGATCTAAAATATCTGAGACCTTCTACAAGTCCTCCAGCAAGACATGTGATTCCTAAGGTAAAAGCAGTTTTCCTCTGCACTCTCCTCCAGAAATAAAGCAAAATAATGCCAGAACAATCATGTAAGACTACTTTCTGTGTGTTTAAAAGTAAAAAGAAAAAGGAGAAGCCCATTTAAAAGCGCTTTGTCAATCATCTCTAAAGGAGTAGGTTGAACATTCTCTTCTTATTCTTTGCAGTTTATTCTTATATATATAATTAGTGCCAGGAAGCTCCTGTCTAAGCGGAGTAATAGAAGGTACACAAGTGGTTTCTACCTCACTTTCAAAAAGATGTCCTGAGAAATATGCAAATATCAGTTCAAAGCAGATTTTAATGCAAATGCAAAGAGCTTGTGTCAACATATTATGGTATATGCTGCCTTCTCAATGAAGACAAATGCACAGCTAACAAAAATAATAATAAATAAGATTTTAGAGAGAAAAGACATAGACACGTAAAGAAAGACAGATGAACCCAAATAATGTGCTACCAGCCACCGCAGGTCTCCCAGCCCTGAATGTGGGTACCCAGCACAGTGTTGGAGGCTGACAAAAGCCATTGTAAGAGGCTGATGGATTTCTAATGATACTAGCATAGTCAGAGAGCATCTGTCAGCTTTAATAAACAGTTTGGGACAGATCCTCTAGGCATCCTCTGTAATCTGCTCCGCTAGAAATCCAGTCTGGGACACATCCAGCAGTGCAGCCTGAACCTGAATGCTTGTAAAGGTAAACCTTGTTCTCTTTAACAGACCTATTTCTTTGCTCTTACAAGGTAAACCAGAGAAAACAGATACTATAGTTCTCTATCTCAATGTTTTCATTCTTGTAAACGCTTTGATTATGTCCACTCCACTGTAAAGTAAATAACGTCACTCACCCTTCATGTGACAGCTTTTTTTCTCACCTACCAGGTTTTGCTGCTCTTCTCTGAAACTATGCTAGCCTGAACTGGTTTTGCAATGGAAAGACTCTGCAGAGTAGGTGAGGAGCACTGCAAGCAAAAAAATCTCCTTACAGCTTGTACTTTAGTCTGTGTACTTGTTACCTACACATCCTAATACTGCTGTTTTTTTGAGGGCATATGCATGAGTGGAGATCTTCATAAAGTTCCTCACAGCAATGCACGTCTCCCAGCTGATGAGCTGGATCCTGAATTGCTCCTCAAAACTATGCCAAATATGTTCAGTTTTTCCCTTCCAATATATAGCACTTTGCATTTCATATGTCACTTTAGATGTTATCAGCTTTTTTACTCAAAGTTTATTTTGATCATTTTCTTTTAAAATCCTCAAAGGAAGAAAAAATAATACATTGCATCTGCGAGTAGAGATGGTGACTCTGGTTTCCTTCCAGGCTTGCCTCACAAAATTCACTTATTTGTGATTTATAAAATGGAAGTTAGAGCAATTGGGCACTGGTTATGTAGATGGGGTAGGTTTGTTTTCTTTTAAACTAATTCAGACAAAAATGTTTGGTCCTGGCAGGAGAAGGAAAGAACTATGTACCTTGTCTGCTAGAAACAGGACCCTCATATTGTGACTTGGCTGTGATGATGATGGTGACAGCCAGGAGTACTAGTAGAGAAGCAGATAATACAAAAAGGGAAAATATATTCACGTTTTTGGTGAAAGAAGCTTAATTTTCAAGCATGCAGAATTGCACAACCATTCATTTCAGCAAATAATTTCGCTCACATGTAAATTTTCTTGTAGCTCAGGAGTTTTTAATTCTCAGGCCCTTTCTACCATCTGTAACTCAATCTCTATTTTTTAAAGAAATTGCAGACATCTGTTTAAATACCCATCTCTTCCGTCACATGGAATTTTGGATTCAAAAATCTAAGCTCGAAAATAATACCATAGTTGGATTACATTTCCAAGCAACGAGAGTCTGGCATTTTAAATTGCTGCCTTTTTAATTAGCCCATTTCACTATACTGGCTGCGTCGGGCTCTATGGTGCATGAACAATGTGTGGTATGGGTGCCGGTCAGAGAGCTGGACAAGGGTCTGGGGGGATAGGGAAGAGAGGAGGTGGAGAAGACACCCCCTAGGCTCATTGCCGGCAGTTTTCCTCCAGCAGGATGAGGGTATGGCCTCCAAGAGGGCTGCAGGGCCAAGGGACCATTACTGAGCCTGGACTCTGCTGTGGTCTGAAGTCATGTGTAGAACTAAACCTGCCCATGAGACCACAGCCAGCTCAATTGGATAGGTAAAACTGATTTTTTTTCCTTTCATCTGACTTTCTCCAGTGGTGGGTACAATTTCAGAGTGTAATCAGGACATGTGGGGGTGGGGGACAGGTATGGCAGAAGGAAAGAGAGGGAATTCGTACTTCAGACTCATGCAAAATGCCAGTGTTTCTTTATACCTTACTCAATGGGGAACTTTGCCCCTTAATCAGCTCCTTGCTGTACTGGAAAAGGAAGAAATCTCCCTGTGTACACCAGAGATCTGATTAATTCACACGAGTGCCCAGTGGTTTGATAAAGGCTTATATGTTTCCTTGTGGGCAGAGGTGCCTGGATCCCTCGCCTGGATGAACTTCTCACAGGACTGTGAGGCTCACAGAGAGAGTGCGAGGTGGGAATGAAGCCACATGGGATTTCAAGCCTCTATATAAAACCTGATGGGGGAAGTATAACAATGAGCACACCAAATCCCTCACTGAAGTTCATAAGGACACAAGTGGCACCACAGCACATTTCTCTCCTCCCTACTAGACTCTAGTAGAAAAACCCTACTAAACTTAATTTATACCATTTTCAAATAAAGTTAAAGACCTTGAATGATACCAGTCTTTATGTCTAGGTCCTGCTAAACTAAAATAATAATAAAAATGAAACAGGCCAGAAACCATGCAGAATTTGTTGAGCTGCATACCTTCTCTAGGTAAAATTAGCTCAAAGGCAGTTTCTCCATCCCTAATTCTATCTAAAATAACTTTGTTCTGCAACAATACTCAGGATGACAAAATACATAAGCACTACTAGTCAGTTAAACACAATCAGATTTCTTCAGCTCCATATCTTGCTTCTCAGAAAGTATTTAGTGTCAACACTCTTAAAACCAATCTTGTGTAATCCTAGTTAATAGAAGTTTATAAAGTGCCCTATCTAATGGTAAACACAGATAATACTTTTCTGGAGGAATTTCATAGCCCTTGGGGGGGATGTATAAAATCCTTTTTTTTTTTTTTTTAAATCAGTGCAAATTTTTAGTCACTTGAAAATATTAAAAAAAAAAACATTTTAGGGCCATGTTTGCAGCTCAAGCACCTGGAAGAGCACTGTCTAGATCCAGAATGTTTACCTGGGTTTTGAAGAAGTACCAAAGGGATGACAGGCAGCAGCAGCTGTGAATTAATTAAGATTAAATTGTTAAGATTTTCAGCCATAGTTCAATTAGGTCTTTGGAACCAAGGGAGGGATCACAGTGCACTACCACAGAAGGTGACACCAAGCATGCTGTTACAGAATTCAGCTGAACTATATGGGACTTGGTGGAAGGTGGAGCAGAACACTTAAAAGTTCCAGATCAGCTTTGAGCTATTCTTTGGTTTAAATAAATCTTTAGCCACTAAAGAACTATAAACATACAAACATCAAACCTTTTTTTATATATCTGAGAAAAAGAAGTTAATACTATAAAGCATGAATGTCACATATCCTCTATTTTCCATCTACTGTTCACCTGCAGAAATGCACATGCTTTGTATTTATGAAGGTACCATGATTTTTCTGATTTTGTTTAATTTGGTTTGTTTTGTGGAATAGGTTATTCTTCATCCATACCCACCTTTAATAATATTTATTACTCTTCTGCTCCTCAGTGGCTGCCTAAATAGTCTCTCTATGTCCATCCGGTGAGTGTGCTTTTCCCAAAATAGTCCATGACCACTCTTTCCTATATTTGCACGAGAGGTGTACTATTATTACATTTGCATGGAAGAAGTTAGGTGATCCTGCAAAAATGTTTTTCAGTGATATCACTTCTCCAACTTGTAAATTGATTTACAATTTGAAATGTGACGTTGTAAGTGGTATGTGACAGAAGATCTAAGCAGGAAATACTTTGCAGTCTCTTAGAAACCTAGCTGGAGTTGCTTTTTTTTAGGTCCTCTGCATAGAAGAATTAACATTTGGTCAAAGAGAATAACCTGCAGCTATTGTTACTCAGTAATCAACTCTCTTCTAATATTTAAAGCTGAATTATTGATGGCTTTAAGAATATGGCTTCTGAGGTACAATTCCACACCATCAGCTGCACTGGGAAAAGAGCAGGAGCCAGCCCTGCAAGTGTAACAAAGCATGTTTTGAATGCACAGGACATGCAAAGCCACAAATGCCAGCCAACCATGCCACATGCTTAAAGCCACATTCAACAAACCAGAATTTCCTCATGTACAATAACGCCTATTGTGACAAGTAACTGGACTCTTGAACAAACAGCCTTTAAAATGCATTCTCCTCTCCAGCTAAAGGAATTCTCACTACATAGACACCTTCAGCAAGGTAAAACATTTCACTTTAATTTGGCTTTATGTGCAGGTATCTCAAAACAATAACATCCACACAGTACCCAGCCCTGGCCCCCACGATGCCAATGTAAAAAAAACCTTCTTTTGAATTTACCAGGATCATGGTTCAGTCATAACTGACTAATCCTCATTCCACTCCTGTGAGATAAGTGAGGGATATATAGATATCACCTCACACACCACTGCAGCACGGTTGTTTCTAGAAAATATCAGCTGTTCCAAAACAGAGAGGAGTCCAGCGTGCAGTTTGGAACAGGATGCAATGGCCAACACTATCTCAATCTGGAACAATATAGGAAACACTGATAGCCAGAGTGGCATCACTGGAAATAGATTTTGGCTGGCACACAGGGATTAAGGGCTTCACTTTGCAAAAGGTGCGCTGGGACCTTTAATAACCGTAAATAGTCAGGACTTTGTATTTGTGCCTCACTGGAAAGATGGCAGCACTCGCAGTGTGGTGTTTCTTCATACCCTGCTGACACATTGCTTCATTACTGGATCATCCGCAGCTTTCAACAGGACCAACGTGACTTCCGAGTCAAACAAAAAGCCACAGCAAAGTCCTGACCCCACTGTAGACAAAATCACAACAGTACTTGGAATCAGCAGAACAAGGATTTGTCTCGCTGGAAATAAACTGTGAGATCTGGCAGTAACATTTCCCATCAGATAGCAACCACGAGATCTTTGATACCTTATGTAACTGCCATCCTTAAATAAAACGTATATCTAGTTCATCATTTCCCCCCCGATTTAATTAGAATCTCGCTTAGTTTTTCAGGTTGGCAAAGTCTTATCTTGCAATATGCTGCAGATGCTACTGCTTGGAGATTAATGTTTGCTTTTTAATTAAAGTTTTTACTCAGGAAGTTTGTGATACCCCCACAGCAGCATTTAAGACCAAGAAAATAACTGTGGATTATTCTTGCAACGAGCAGCATAGCATAATATAAAACAATCACATTCAACACATCATCAAAAATTACTGTATGGTTTTCATTTATGAGTGAGATTTTTCTGAGCTTCTTTTTAATAAGCCTCCATCAGAGGCTCCATCACAACTTTGCATTTTCCAAGATAACATCTCTGTATTTTTTTTTAAGTTTAGACTGTTGAGTAGTCGGCATGTTCTTCTGCACTGGTTCCCAGCCAACCTTAGAAAGCAGCGTTCAGCTGAGCACTAGCACGCTAAGCAACTGGTTGCCATCACAGCACGATTTCTGCAGGCGGCACAGAGATGGGAAAGAAACAGCCACAACTCAAGAAAGCGGTGAAAAGAGAAACCTTAAATTGGGAGGTGAGCAAGGCCGTAGGAACAGCAGCACCCTGGAACAGTTCCAGGAAAGGAAACCGCCACAGGAGCGCAGGGCAAAGATGGAGAAGGAGTTACAGCAGCTCCGGGGCAGGGAAGGACACTGTGAGGCAGAGGTCTTGGGAGGGCAGGAGGGCATGCAGAAGGGTAGCAGCCACAGTGTAATCTCCTAAAAAATTAGAACCCCTTGTCTGCTGGAAAGAATGATCTCCAGTCCTAATTTAGTAACAGGAGGGAGAGTTATTACTGCTGGGAGTAGTGGTGACCTAGACCCCCAGACAAGAACCAGCCCCAGCACAGCTCAAACATAAAACAGAAAGATAGCCTCTGCCCAAAGGGTTTCCTGATGTGGTGTAGGGCAAGAGACAACATAGGGATGCACAGGGGAATGCACAGCAGTAGCGAGGCAATGTCAGAACAAGGAGCAGACTGCTTAGTCCAGCTTTGCAAAATCCTGCTGGCTTCTCCACAGACTCAGCCTGCACTTAGACCTTATTTCACTTCAGCACAGTGGGGTGTCAAGACAGATCAGTATCTCAGGAAAATTCTGGTTTACAATTAAAAAACCTCACAAAACTTCAGATTGAGAAAACATTCCAGACTTAAAGGAGAACAAAGCTGGCCTATACTTCAGTCCTTGCTTTCCCTAATGGCTCTTAACCTTAAGAGGAACTGCAGAGAACACTGAAGAACTCTCCTTACATGCATAGAGAAGAGAAAGATGGGAGACAAATTCCTCCCCCCATCTTGAGGAAGCTGGGTTTAGCATCTAATGGAAGGAGAGTTACTTAAACCAGTTCCACTGACCTGAGCCTCGAGAGGGAACAAAGCACTGAAATACTGTTGAATTTCCTTGCCTTTAGCAGAACATGAACACATCTGCAGTGTCACACAGAAGCAGGAAGACAGGCAGGAGCGGGGCATCACTGCTCATCTGTCTGCAGGGCTGGCAGCAAGGGCAGGTTTCAATCCTTGGCCATTAAGAGGGCATAGCAGTCCCATACAAGGATCCTCAGTGCCTGGGGAAGGTCAACATTGAGATCAGGGGACTAAAATGGGAGACCTAGGTGTCCTCTTTAGAGGTTGAATATTTGACTTTGTATCCAAGGTAACTGATTGGCGTGCACACACAAACTCCAAAAGCCAGGAGAAACGCCAGACATTTGCTAAAAAGGCATAACCATTTCCTTCTGCTAGATCCTAGGTTTTTCAAGGATCTGAGCTTCTGATTCAAACATCTCAGAAATTGTTACCAGCTGTGCACATCAGGGCCCTGAGCACACTGACAGGCCTTAATTGCCACAGCCAGTCCCCTGGCCCTGGACCTATGCCACACTCCTGCCTGGGGTGCAGGGGCCCATGTAAGCTCAGCCCTGGGCCCTCGGTTCCTGCCCAGTGTCGCTGTGCTGGGCCACAGACCCTTTCGGTCTGGGCAGTGATCCACAGACTGAATTTCTTACTTGTCTTGGACTTGTCTCATCACCATGAACTTGTTTGGCCCCTGTAGCCTTGCTCAGGGGCTGTGGGATGGGCCTCTGACCCCACCAGCTGTGCCGTCACTCCCCATCCCTCCCTGCTCCCTGACAGCAAAGAGGAAATTCTCTAAATTCCCCTTCTGAACTCAGCTAGGTGCTACTTATTAGTATCTAACTCACAAGTTTGCATTTCCATAGTGCAGCAGATTTGAATGTTTTAGACTGGATATGAACACCAAAAATGAGCCCAAACTAAAATTAAATACCCAACAATAAAAGAAAATTGAGTATGAATAAAATCTAGTCCTAGAAACTTTCTGCAAGTGCCTCCTTTGTATTTTGCAACTATCTTTACAATAGGCAATCCATGGCAGCACTGATTCATACATCCCCACTTGCAGGATTACTTGACATCTAAAAAGCATCTGAGTTGGAGTTTAGACAGCCTGACGATTATGATGAGTTCGATACCTTAGCATTCAGCTACTCCATTTTCTGACTTTCAAGCAGATCCACAGAAGTATGCTTTAAGTGCCTGAATATTCCTCCCACTTTTTTTTTCTTCCCCCCTCCCCCCTCCATTTGTACAGTACCTACATCTGAGAAGGAATATAACCTGTGCACCAGATGTGCTGTGAAAAACCTTCTGCCTGCCCTTCAGCCACAGCATGTGTGCCTCCACAGGGTCTAACCCACCTCCACACCAAATGAGGAACATATGGAGCACCATGAATGGCAGAAACAAGACTTCACTTTGAACTACATTCCTCATATCAAAGGGCCCTCTGTCTTGCCTTCTTCTTCTCTGTTCCTCTGGGTAATCATGAGAAAAGAACCGAGCATTTGGAAAAGCCTCCTGGGGACAAATTCATTTCTAGTGTAACTCTGCTGAAGTTAATGGTGTTGCACCATGGATTAAAATGGCACCATAATATTAAAAATCTGAGACAGCATACTACTCTGCAATTACTGTCTAAGAGAGCAAAAATAATAAAAATGATTCATTCTTATAGACCCCAAAGGACACAGCTGGCTTAGTCAGTTTAAAAGGTGAAAATAAAAGAAGACAGTATGTAGTGATTTCTAATTTGTATATATGTATATAGATATGTATAAATGACAGTCAGATAACACCACCTCTGCAGTCATTTTAAGATCAATATGCTAGAAATATAATTTAATGTGACTGCAAGTTTTAAAAGACTGATAACAGAAATAACTCTTAGGAAAATTAAAGGCCTTCTTTCATACTGGCATAAATTAGGAATAAATTCCTTCTAATCAAGTGTTACACTGTTGTAAGCTTAATGCAAAGGGATTGGGCCTCACAGCGCCAAAACGGTTATTCTGTAACACAGTCAAGCAGCAGGAATTGCATTTTCCCTTTCTTAAAAAAGGACAATGTTATTTTTTTAGGCAGTTAACATTTAAAGGTCATTGTTACAGGCAGGAAACATTTCTTGTATTAAGTTTAGTGAAGTTGGTAGAAACGCAGTCTGTTCCTTTACGGACTTCACTTTACAATACCATATGGAGGTGTGTGAAACACTCTGATGCTCGGTGATATTGTACGATAGAACGGCAAAGGCGAGGCAGGGATCTGACAGAATAACTGCACGGCTTTCAGAGGCATTTGTCAGTAACAGCTGTTAAATCTCCATCTTTAATGCTATTTAAGTGAGCTTCATCTAGGAAATATCCTTTCCAGCCAAAGGAATAACCCCCCTGTGATGAGAACTGATCTTTGGAGCACTGGAGGTCCTAGAGGAAAAGCAAAAACTCAAATATTTCTTCAGGATAGCTAAAGACACTCTGCTTACATATGTCTCAGTGCAATGGATAATCTGGCCAATACGTAGTGGTCATCAGTTACTCAGATGTCTGCTGGTGGTCTTACAGCTCTTGTGCCACAGGAACATAGCTTTCCTCTGCTGTGTAATCAATAACAAGCCTGCCACACATGCCCTTTGTACCTGCCCTTAGCCAGAACACACAGTCTTGCTCTCTCCAACGGTGCCAGACATCACCATTTCCTAGAATAAATTATCTGGGGAAATAGGTTTGCCTTGTACAAACAAACCAGGGTTTCGGTTACACTGTAACTGAGACACTGAAAAAAGAATGAGGAGAGAGAGAAATCAGCCCACAGGAAAGCACTCAGACGATTCAGCAAGATAAGGAAAAAAAAAAAACCCCAGAGTTCTGAAGATAAATAAAATTTCACTAAAATATTATCTACGATTTATGGAGGTTTCTCTGCTTATTCATTTATAGATGAATATTCCCTCAAATTATAAGGAATGCTAGTTCCTTAGTTGATTTCTTGTGGTAGGTATTAACACAGAAGTAACAGGATTCCTCCTGTTGAATGATACAGAAATGCACAAAAAATGTAGTTCTCTTTTTCTCCTGCCACTGAGATACATGCTGACTTTTCATTAAAAATGCCACAGCTACCAACCTCTACTGAGATAAAGCAACAAACCTAGTCATATAGAAATGGAAAACAGAAATAAATAATTAAATAAATTTAAACTAATAAAACCTTAATAATGTTTTCTTTTTTTTTTTCTTGGTACAGGCCAGTTATCCTGTACATCAGACTTACTTCATCTCCCAATAAATGTTAATAACAAGGGATGGAAATTAATTTTCAAATGAAAGTTGAGTATAATGAAAGCATGTGAGTCCAGAAGCTGGGGATTTATGTAAAATATAAAGCACAAAGTCTTGTGGCAGAACAGTAAGAGTTATCAAGATTAAATAATTATAAAAAGAACTGTCATTTCCCATTGTTTCAAGGCAAAAAAAGATTTAGCTAGCTTTAGCGTATACTCCTTTGTTCTGTCAGGAATTTCTATTCTACAGAAGCTCCTTAAATTTCTGATAGGCTAAAAGGAACACCATTTACTGTAAAATAGAGAAGATAAGGCTTCATCTAACAGTACGTTATTTAACGTAATGAAATTGCAGGGGAAAAAAAGCAAACCCTTTGAGGCTGTATCACTCTACACCAGGCTTCAGAGATGCTGATTATGGATTGTGTTTGTACAAAAACAACACATTAATTATCCAGAGAGCCTTGAAGTGAGCAGAAAGATTGTAAGAGTGGATTATCAAGTCCTCAGTCTTGACAACACTTGGAGCTAGACCTTTCAAGTACTTGGACATCTACTATGTAAGTATGTGCTATGTGAGGCATTTAGTTGGGGTTGAAGGTCCTACTTGGTGACAATATTAATTCTTGAGTGCCTTTATTCCTTTAAAAATCAGCTGTTATTTTCATTTTTTTTTTATGTGCAGCTTGAACTTCAGTATAACCTCTGTGAGAAATCTTCGGAAACCGTCACCCAGATCATGATCTCCTTCTTTATATTATAACCCATAGCAGGCATAACGATATGTCATGAAGAAAAAAACAAAACTCAAACATCATATATAGATATATATGTGTAATTATGTGTCACTCTGACTTAGAAAAAAACTTGCAGAGCATGGTTATGCAGAATATGCTTATGTGAGCACCTTAGCAAAACTGTAATTTGTGAAGCACCCTGCACTGACAAAGGGCCCATGCCCTCAACAGAACATACAGATATGCTAAGATTATTTATGTGTTTAAATGTACGGATTACTTGAGTCTATAATTAAAAGTTTAACATTAAATGTTATCCTTTAATGAAAAATATTACTCATGAAACAGCAGAATAGAACCTCAAAAAACTGCAAACAACCCAACCCCAAACTATCTTCCTTTTACTAAAGATCGTCTCATGAATTTTATACATGAAATCCTGTGTAGACACACCTGAAACTGCAATATCGGGGGCCAAAATGAAATGTGTCTGGGGACGAAATAAAATCCTGCTTACTTCAGCCCATTAAAAAGAACAGTCAGTTAAACAGGAAAACCTAAGCTAAAATATATTATTTTTCAGTCTCAGTGACAATTTTTTTGGCTTAGAACTAGCTATACAGGCTAAGATATTTGCATTAGGCTGTTTGGACTGAGGTCATCGTTTCTATTCTGGAAGTGACAATACACTCCTGCTGTAGGTCAGACAGGAGAGCAGACTGTAATTACTGTTGTTTATATCAAACAAAGGGCACTTACTTGGGTGTAATATTTGTTGAGAATCAGACGCTGCTATCACTGTTGCTGGGGTATTTTTTTTTCACGTGACGTACTCGATTATCAGTCTCTATGCTTTGCAAGTGACTGTGAGCGATGGAAGTCTCTAGTAGAGCTTATAAAAAACATTGATTTCAGAAAGGGTCCCACAAAAAAATCCATTTCTTATACACAGCACAAGAGAACAATCATTGGTTTCAGCATTGTAGAAAATGGCCAGCAATGTAAAAGTGTCAGCACTGTGGAAACAAGGCAAATAGGGGAATGGGAACACCAACATAATTTGTGCCGCAGGAAGGTCTTGGTGCTGAGAGGCAACACCACATCCCCGCACTGCAAATCCTCTGGGCAGCGAGCTGTTAATAACTGCTGTGGCACCTTGTAAATTAGTAATAACACTCAGGGCCGTGCGTATACAGGAAGGGAGATATGGTTTGGGACCTCATTTAGGGAATGTTTGGAAGCTCACACGCAACTTCATGTTAATTAAAGGCGATAGGTCTAGCCATTACCTACAGTGCTAGGTTGGAGTGTAAATATGTTGCTGAAGCAGCTGCCATCCAGAGTTATTTTGGTTTATGCAGAATTCTTTAGCTGCCAAAAAAGCTTCATGTTATCTTATTTTTCTCACACAGTATTCCACTCATCTCTGAGCTTTTTTATGTCTGAAATTTCACATAGATGGCATTATCTACAGCCATAGGTCTACAGCTGAAGGCGCCACATTCACCTTACCCCTTTCTGTGGCACCTTCCTGTTAGAGCCCAAACATTTCAAGTATCCCCTCCATAAAACCCTCGCAGGAGACAAGGCGAGCGCCTCACAAATCTCAGCACTATGAATGCCAACATGCTTTCTATCAAATCCTAAGGCGGGTGAACCAGCCCCTCCATCCCGACGCGCCCCCGCGGCGGGAGGAAGCGGCGGGGGCCGGGCCGCG
>VXBZ01000388.1:290340-313717 GCA_013399135.1 Heliornis fulica | reverse complement strand
CGGCGGCTGGTGGCGCAGGGTGAGGCGGGCGGTGGGGAGCGGCTGTGGGGAGGAGGGTGGTGGGAAGTCGAACGCCGCTGCTTCCCTCAGCTTTTCCCGCGGGGGCTCCTGCCGGAGCCCCTAAAGCTGCAGCGGTGCCCTGCCCGTTATGAGGGGACAGGGCCCCGGCCGGAGATGCCGTGAACGGGCGAGGCCATCTCGTTGTTGTTCAAGGCAGTGTTTGGCCTTAGGCAGAGCAAGGTGACGGGTCTCCCGTTGCCGGTCTCTGCAGGATGAATACTGTTATTGAAGGTATTAATCGTGAGAGAGCAGCTCCCAGTGCTCTCCCGAGGAGGCTGTAGTCCCATGCGATGGGTCCCCAGGGCTGTGTTACATACACCCTCCTGCACGGACTGAGGTAGCCCCTGAGGAGTGAAGTTCCTTGTAGGTAGCTCATAGTAAGAACTAACGAGGTTAGCTTACTGCAAAAAAAAAAAAAAAAAAAAAGGTAGTATGAAGTCCCTGGACATCCTGCAAGAATAACTCCTACATCTGCTTCAGAAAGTTTTACTCTGCGTCATCAGGAGAAAGGCTGCAGATGGGCTCTGGAGATCACCCAACAGTGAGCTTCCAGAAGCTGACTAAAGGGGAGTTCAGTCTTTACAGAGAACTGTGCTGTATTTATCATAAATACTCCACTTACACTAGTCTCAAGCTTGCTTTTTGGGGTACAGTGGAGAGAATTGGGCTTGGTCATTGAGGGTATATATTTTAGCTCCCAGGATCCAGAAGAAACCTTTCTCCTTACTTACCTCCAGTTTGCAAGGTGACTTGGTTGTGCCCGCAAATCTTTGGGAGACAGCAGAAGAGCTTAATCTGGAAGTCCAAAGGCACAGACATTTAAGTGAACTAAATTACCCAGGGTTTGTTGTAACAGTAGGTGTAGAGCTTTACTCAGCATCTGATATCAGGGACAGACTTTTACTGATGGACAGTAATTGATAGCACCAGTCTGAAGGGCAAATGCATAAATATGGCATGGTAATTAAGAAAACTAAGGTCTTTAACAGAAGTCCCATCTGAGAGGTGTATTATGAGGTAATTTAACATCCTCTTAGGTACTGTTCTTCCTCCAAGTTGTTAACAATTTTGCTTTGCTGGCTATGTGTACCTCTAGGGGTTTGTATAATAATCTGCTTTAGCGAACTTTTCAAGTTGATTGTAATAATATTTTTCCTGTCAGAAATGTATTGGGAGCAGATTGGGAGTGTATTCTGGAGAAATACTTGTTTCTGTTACTAACACTCAGAAATGTCCCATACCTTTCTATCACAATTCATCTCACCTAATCCTGGTCTGTCGGAATTGATTCAGAGATGCTGCTGTATAATGGCTGACTATATTAGCTATTAATGAGAGTTGAACTTGTCCTATGAGGATGGAGTCTCTCAAAACCACTCTCAGTGTTCAGACAGATCAGTGTCTGCATATCAAGTACAGATGGCCAAAGACTGTATGTGGAATTGGAATTGCTTTCCATCAGAGAAACCCTCTTTAGGAGAGTTATTTACGGTCTTAGACTGTCAGGACTTAAGAGTCAGTCATCTGTGCTGTCTGCCCAAAACTTAACTGCCCTGTTAATCCGAGTGTAACTTTTCATTGTCCTTCATCTGCCCTAAGTGGATTTTGGTAGCTATTAGAATAAGTTATCCTACATTGCTAAAGCCACTTGTATTGTGTTCATGTTTCAAGTTTTCAGAATGACTTCCTCAGTTGACATACCTGTGAATTATGAAGAAATGTTTGCTCATCGATTCACATCAGATGATAAAGAATATCAAGAATATCTGAAACGCCCTGCAGATCCCCCTCCTATAGTTGAAGAATGGAGAAATAGATCTGGTGGCAACCAGAGAAACAGAGATCGGTACTGATTTAATTTTTCATATGATCTGATTGAGTATTCAAAATTCCAGCACTTCACTTGATGCCGGTGAATACTTTGTGTTAGGAAATAGACTGACCTCCCATCGATTAACAAATAGTGTAGTAGTAAGAAATTAAGAAATTATGATGTAAAATTATGATGACTATAGATGTATTTTCATCAGTTAGACATAAAAATCGATAAGTAATTGCATGTATAAATAGTTAAATAACATTTTTCATCGGAATTGTAAAATTTAAGAGTTCGTTATCATTCATCTCTTTAAAACCTCATAGTTTGTATGAATCTTTGACATTTCTTTCATTGCAGGTTTCAAGATGGCAGATATTTTAGAGGGGACAGATACAACTGGCAAGGTGACTATAGATCTAATCAGAGGCCAGAAAGAAGTTGGGGTAATAACTACCAGCAGCACAGACAAGGGCACATGTACTCCTCCCACTATGGACAATATGGCTACAACCCAGGGCCTCGTTACTATTCCTACTAATGATAATTGTGGTTTCATCGTCTAGTAATGCTGTGTAACAAACTCAGACTTCAGTTTTCTTATTTTGCCACAGTTTTATAGATAACTGAAGAGTCGGTATAACACTCCATTGCTGTTCATCTGTAGTCTGAATTTAAAAAAGGGAATACCTTTTTCTGAACAATAAAAGCTTATTATATGGAGTTTGTTTAGAGTCTGTAGATCTTAGATTAAATTTATATCTCATATTCTGTCTGAGTACATAGTAGTACAATTCTTCCATCACAGAGTTTTTTTCTGTTAACACTTTAGAGAACACAACAGGTCAGAGGAAAATAGCTGTGGTTTGCATGCAGCCTGCAGCAGTGGCACATTGCCTTAAGATTGTGGGTTTTTTTTGAAAGTGACATACTGTGTCTTTCTGTGGAACAAGTTTCTTAGTTTGGCTTTTGATTGTGAGAAAAATCTTAGTTTGGTTTGAATTTCATATGTCTGAGAAGAGAGATGCTATTACAGAAATATGTTATGGGTCAACACAGTGTCAGTTGTCCCAGTGGCTTCAATTTAACTGCAGTATTTCTCTTAAAACATGGTCTAAAAGTTGTAATAAAACTTAAATAGTTTAGATATGTATCCACTTACTGTAGTAGTTAGTGATACGCAAGTTCTTCTAAGAAGTGGTATCGGACTTACATGAAGATGATACAAATTAATCTACATTTGGTATTCTGGAATTGCAATATCAGTAAAGCTGTAAAGTTTTGATGATAATTGTAATTAATTTGTATGAAATACTTTGTGCATATTATAGAAGAACCATATTTGTACTGTTCTGTATTTCTTTTTTTGGATGAGAAAATAGCTTAAGCAAATCAGAGTGTTACTCAGTTCTTAGAATTTAAGTTCTGTGTGTTGGTTTGGGTTTTTTTTCAAATTCACACAATAAAAATACAGTTCACGTGTAAGGATGCTTCTGAGTATTTCTGAAACCTGCTTCTGAAACATCCAGAACTTCAACACTGTCATCCAGGCTGACATCTGCAAAACAGTACTAAGAGATAAGCGTTAATACTGGACAGCTGTTGGTTTAAGTTAGAAGAATGGATTGCATCCAGAGGATGAGACACTGTGTGTTGGTTTGGGTGTCTGGAGTGTTAATCCACCATCTTGCATTCTACTATAATAGGGTCAAAGTTCTCTATTTCATCATTTACATGATAAGCCAATTTGTATTGGGAGAGCAGTGCATTGCTTTGTACTTGACATTTCCTTCAGCTGTTAGACAGAAACATGGAACCATCCATGCTGACTGTTGTAAAAGTCATGACATTATGAGATAAGGAGCACAAATTACTGCATTTTGATTTAAAACCAAAGACTATAGAAGTCAAAAGTATAGTCTTAAGCTCGTAATATTCTTTTAAAAGCTAAGGAGTATGTTTACTATTGATTTTAGAAATACACAATGTAGGTTTTATGTAATCTGTGATAAGATTGACACAAGTGTCTCCACCTACCTGCTAAGTATTTCTGTTTTCCGCTTTTCATATAATAGTGTTAGCTCTGATACAGTTTTTACATCCTACTCCCCATGGTATTTGCCTTGAGTGCAGTTGTTTAACCTTAGAAATCTTCTAGTGAGAGGTTTGGTTTTCCTTAAGGAGTTCTGGATGAAATGCAGCCTTTTTAATCCTCATTAATATTGAGGAGCTGTTACACTGCGGGATAGAAGATCATGGAAAGTCCTTATCAGTGGACTACAGAGAGCCTGCTAGTTGGTGTGGTGGAACTCCCTCTCATTGCAGAATCACAAGCAAAGTAGCAGATATCCCAGACTGCCCACAAGGAAGGGAGCCCATCTCTTCAGCAAAGAGCTTGATGATGCTGCCAGCTATGCCACGGAAGTCAGGCTGTGCCAGGATGTTCTCCTTCCGTACCATCTGGAGTAGTATCTCAGGTTGAAATATCATCTGTTGCCTTTCCTCAAGCCCAATAACTGTTTTTTTTTTAGTGTCTTTCAGCTAGTGAATAAAGATTCTACAACACTGACCAAGCTGTAGCAGCAGATAGATGAGGATGGCCTAAGAAGCCATGACCAGGAGTCACATTTCATGATCTCAGCTCTCTTAGTCTGAGTTTCTTGACCCTGAGACCAGGAGACACAGGCCAGTGCTGCTTCCCAGGTCCTGTCTACATTCTTGACTCCATCTGCCTCACCACTGGGGCTCTCAACTTTAAGGACCTGTATGAGTTACAGACTTTTCTTTGCAACAATTATGGCAAGAATGTGTTCTGGGTTGGGGGAACACATTTCTAAATAAATGTATATTCTGCACTGGACAGAAAGGTAAATAGAATTCAATATATAATGCCTCCAGCAGTTTCCAGTTAGATGAATTAGTAATTATGACAAAGTCCAGCTTACTGCTTCTGTCAAGCTAAATAAAACCAATAAGCATTGCCTACAATTATAGTTTGTGTGTTATAGATGACAAACCTGAAGCTGGGTGACTTTAACATTTGCAACTTCAAACACT
Organism: Heliornis fulica; assembly: GCA_013399135.1. NCBI lineage: Eukaryota > Metazoa > Chordata > Aves > Gruiformes > Heliornithidae > Heliornis > Heliornis fulica. Next base: position 308,784 of record VXBZ01000388.1, on the reverse strand, counting down.
ACAGAAATTGTTTGCTGGAGATTGCAGGGTAAACATTAAAATTCAGCATCTTGAATCTGACTTGAAGAGATCTCTTCCATTTGACATTTGCTCAGACATCATTATTATCATCAATAAAAGGAAAGATAAATGTTACGTATTAAAAAAAATTACTGTCACTTTACCAAGAGTTTGAACAACCCAGAAGTTCTGCATATGGCACTCAGAGCAGCTCTAAATCCTGAGCGTATATAGCAATTTTGTATGGACGATGGAAGAATTTGATATGGAAGAATTATGCTAAAATACAGGTGCTGTGGCCAACAATTAAGAAAACTCAGGAGCTTTCATACAATTTGTTAACTAGCATTTTTAAAAGTGCTAAAGATTTTCAAATCACAGCTAAGCCACTAGAGACTTGAAGGCAGAAGTGCATAGAAAAAGAAATAGTGTGATTTGTGATATACAATTTTACAGGTGTTCACTGCTATTCAACCTCTATTTTATCCTAACTCTGCAGCTGGGAATAGAAATGTGCGGACGTGATTTGAAAGGTTAGTTAGAAGCTGAACGACTTTCAAGAGGCCCTCTAGTAGAGATTTCAGACAGGGAAGGCAAGTGTCACTTCTGATATGCATATAATCAACATTCAACTTCTTGAACAAAAATACATTTAATCTACTGTGTAAATATATTTGAATACATTTAAATTCATACTATTAACTTGGTAATAAATATTCTGCTTAACTGAGAAGCATGTTCACACTGGCTTCTTCACATACTGAGATGTTGGAAGGAATATTCTTGTCATAACATATTTAAGCTAAGCTTTTGCCTGCCACCACCCCTACTCCTTAGGGGGAAAAAGAAAAAAAATCTCTGAATTAAACAACTCAGTGAATTTTCTTAAACTGCTTCCAGCTTCTGCAGTCATACCTTCATGAACACCCAAAGTAAAAAAGGGGGTAGGAACATGGAGCAAGGAGGAAGGTACATCAGGATTGCTCCTTAGAGCAGCTACGGACTGCTACCTTAGGAGCAGCTTAACCAAACGGCACCTTCCTTGCTTTTCATTTGCCAGTCAGGACAAACGACTATCTCTGTCCCCTTGTCCCTGTACCTTAGGATCAAGCTGTATAACTCTGCTTCAGTTATGCACAGCATTGATATTCTAATGACCAGAAAGTAAGCAAGATTACAGGGCAGATCGGGTTTCCTTAAAAGTACCTAGGAGATACACAGTCTGATTTGAGATACACAGGTAATTCTAGAGTTCAAAACAGAACCCAGCAGCTCCAGCACTGCTATGACAGTAGATGACAATTGTACAGTGGCGGTGCACAGTGATCTTGCTTCTCAAGAGAATTATTTTTTTCATTAGGCCCCACAGGCTGGAATTTATTTTTGTGTTTACCATGGCCTCTTTTTTCTTCAGTAAAGCACAGACTATACTTGGTGTTTGTCAGTCCTCATTTGCTTACACAAAACAGTGATGCCAAAGTGATCTCTATACAACTTGCCCCATGACTTTTAAAGCACTCTGTTCTGTTAAAATGCAAATTTGTGACAAGAGAAGTTGGTAATAAACATGTTTTCCTCTAAGTCTAATAAACATACAACAGGATAAATCATATCATCATCCCTGATGGTTATGGTTACCTTGTTTGTTCCTTATGACTACTAGGAATATGAATCAATGTTGTCTTTTTCCAAACACGGAGATGATAACACTTCAGCAGCTGAAGACCTTTTTTCTACAATATGGGCTGCTGCTTTTGTTTTTTTTCTTTTCTCTTTTTGCATTTTGTGTAATTCAAACCTTGCTTCGCTAATAAAAGATGTATCAATTGCAAGTATCAAAGCTGCTCCTGCTCAGTGAAGAAAAACACTCATCTATCCAAAAGACGAGCTAAAGTTAAGAAAATAACTTATTTCTTACAGAACTACAAAAAGGCCCAACCTCATCCATGATAAAAAAAAACTCAAGGATTGAAGCAGCATCTTCAAACTGAAACATGTTATATGTTCAAAGAATGATTAAGATGCTAAGTGTTTTCAAAGCTCTTGTTCAGTGTGAGGAAAAACAATTTAGTATTTACATACCCACAGAAAGTAAATAATTAAGACTGTAATTTTTACCAGTGAGAGAAAGGTGCAAAACACAAGCATACTGTAAGATGCTTTTGGCCACCATATTCCAAGTTTAGCATGAGTGGAGGTGATCAGGAAGCAGATACTCTTTATCCAACGTTATGTCTGAAGTTTGTTTCTGAGGAAAAGCTTGAAAAACACATTTTGTATGGAAAATATGCTCAAGAAAAAGAAAGTAACAGCAATAACTGCTGAGGGCAACCAGCCCCAAACGATGACATATTTTTTTTACACAATAATTATTTTTTCATAGCAAAGGCCCAGCTTTTAAATCATACCCTTCAGTAACCATCAAGTCATCTTGATTTATGAATGCCAGTGAGACCTAAGACAAACCACATTTAAGAATACTGTTTCTGTGGTTTTAATGATACAAGCATTTAAATGCAGCATGAGAAACCTCTAGAGTTTAGATCAGTTCAGTGCAAGAGCTCAGTGTGGACATGTGTTCTCAAGTGCCATGTTACTCATTTATAAGCCACACACTTGAAATGCCTGTTCTGAAGTGAGCTGATAGAGCATCAAGCCTGAGGTACACACACACTCCTTTAAACCCCAGCTACAGCTAAACTGCTGTAAGAACACAAAGGAGCTTTACCTTAAAGTGCCATCACAAGCAAAGCCTATTTTTCCAACCCTGCAGCTCAGAGGATACTTCCATCAACCGAATCACACTTTTTGTTGCTCTCAGATAAGACGGGAGTGGGAGGGTACGTTGTTCAGCTGAGGCAATGGCAGGAAGGAGCACGGCTGAGCTAAAGGAACAATTGTTTCACGACCATTTCCTCATGCATCCTGAACCCTGTAGGGGAAAATAAGTTTGGAGATTTGATTATTGGTTATCAAATGACTTTACTGCCCTGCCACAGCCTGGGGGATGGAAGAGACATACCTTCCTCCCCCACAGACTCCAGGGACCTCCCTAGCATAAAACAAGACTGCAGAACATGGACCTAGGAGTCTGGAAGCAGTTAAGCAGCTGACTCATTGCACTGTCAGAGTTTTAAGTCCTTAAGCAAGGTGGACAGATCCAGGGAACAGTAAACAAATAGCTATTGATCACATTTCCTGCAGTCTGGGTAAATCCAATTGAAGAACCTCTTCAAGATTTTAGTTTTTGGAGACAAAAAAGATTTAGTGCTAGGTAAGAAAACATCAGCCTAATCTTACTTCCCTCCAAATCTGCACTAAATAGTCTTACTACTGGCCTAAAAATGTTGAGGTTTGGATTTGTTGGTTTTGGTTTTTTTTTTTTTTTAATCCAATCCTGGTTTTGCTCTCTCCTTCCTACCACTGTGTTGGCACCAAGTTATTTATTTCAGAAATATCTGGTTTACCAGTTCCTTATATTTTTGAGCACTCCTGAAGAAAAGGCCTTTTAAAGATACTTTAAAATTCTAAAAACACAACTTTGCCACAGTGCCAGTCATTCTATCTGAACTAAAATCAAAGTTAAAAGGGAAAGATGTTTTCCAAGATAGAACCAGACATGCATGTTAATTCCCAGTTCAGCTACAAACCTTTAATGCATTTGTATCTCAGCTTCCACTACATAAACTAGTGGTAAGTCTGACCTGTTTCTTCTGAGCTCCGTACTGTGGCTACAAATCCTCCCAGGCAGGGCCTACTCCACTGAGAGCACGGGTACGGCATGTAACAATCTTGGCTGGGGTCTGTATGTACCAACACAATGGGTTAGAAACATTCTGCTGAGGGAATGAATTTGTTTGCTGATTTTATTATTTTTAACTAAAATCAAACCAATTATTAAAATACAAAGTCAGTGACTTGATTTAAATACTGCCTTTATGCCACTCTGTAGTTGTATAGTATAGTATTTAGAGGCACACAGCCCAGATTCTGTGGCCTAACAAACTCTCAAAGCTAGACCTGCAATAAACAGTAATTCTAGTCCTTCAGGTGTAGTAGGAAAGCCCCTCAAAATATAAGTAGCAGAAAGACAACCTCATCATAGCTACAAGGTATGTATAGACCAATTTGATAGTTAACATCAAATTAGCGAGGTGAATTAAAAACGAAAAGGCAATCCATGCAAAGTAAATTCTACATCAGTAAAGCTTGTGATGGTTACTGAATCAAATGTACTACTCATGTATATTTAATCGATTTTAAAAACATTAATGCACACACCATATAATCATGGCAAGAGTAAGTAAAACCCCAGCCTTGTATAAATGTTATAGTAAGTGCTTGACTTTTTTTTTTTAATTTAAATCAAGTAGATGCAAAAACTCTAATGCAAACAACTCGAATTACATTGTTAAAGATTTGAGTTCCCAAGACATTAAAGTTGTTTGCATCTACAGCAAAAGAAGAGGAAAGAAGAGAGCAGTAAGGGGAGTGGTCGAGTCAGTGAAGACAAAAGAGGGAATGTACCGGTGCAGGAAAAGGAAAGAGAAGACTGACAGGGCAGCCATTGAAACGGACATATCTTATCAGAAATCTTCTAGAAGAGTATTGAAAGGTCAGAGTGTCCTTAGTACCTGAGAAGACGAAATAATCTGACTGAAGGTAAAATAAAAATCTATTTAGAAGCTGTTTGTGATGGATGAGAACTGGAAGACAAAGATGGCATCACAGTCCCTTGGCAAGAAGATTCCTCCAGATGGCATCTATTTCTCATTAATGTTCTGGGGGAGGATCCTAGACATCCCAGCAGGTCCCGTCGTGACTTTGGATTCAAAGCTGTCCGCAAACTCAGCTGCTCTCTGGCTCAACTCCGCTTTTGCTGCACATGCATATGGCACGCAGCAGTGCTACAGGACATCCGCTGTTGAATGAAATTGTTAATTTCTGTCTCTTTAAATCACACCTCCTATACTTTGTTTTAAAAGGCTGTCTGTAACTAAACCGCCCAAGACTGTGCTCAGAAAACCTTCCTAGACTCTGGGTTTTCTGCTACTAGCATGTAAACTTTAATGATTGCTAGAAAACACGAAACATTGTAACACAAAAAAAGGAAATCTCCAGTGAATATCAGCTTATTTTTAGTTACTTATACCTCCCAAAGCTAGCATCAGAGTGACTGAAACATCAACCCTGAGTTAAGACCATATCAAATAGCTGAACCTTGGTTTCATTTATCAACATCAGAACACAGCTTTTATATAGCCTCTAAATGGAAAAACCTTTACTCCCTTTCCATCATCAGCCTCTTTCACTCCACCTGTTTTGATGTCACTATACCATCATCCCATCCCTCCACAGAGAGCATATGTGTATTTGGGGTTTTTTGTCTAGCCTAGTTTTAGATTACTAAAGGGATATGTTTCCCACACTTCCCTCTGGAAGCTACTCCCTGAACATGCCATAACTCATTGCCATTCTGTGCTGTAACAAAGTCTTAAACATGAGACCTCTTCCTCCTCCACTCTGTTTATCATCAGCTACGGACTGGTTACTTTGTGGCAGCTTCATTGTAGAACAGTATGCGGCAGTGACCTTACAGCGGTTTTGCCTGCACCACTCAGGATAAAAGCAACCTATTCAGGGATACCAGCAGTTAGGAGAGCCCAGGATCCTCACGGCACCTACCAAAATCCCTACTGAGCTCCCCTACTATTGCTTGCAAGACAGACAAGTAAAATTTAATATGGCAGTCTCATAGTTAACTACACAAGAGTGCCTCAGTTCCAACAGCTGAAAGGAGGTCATTTAACAAAAAAAAAATTTACTATAGATAATAAAAACTCATGGGCACGTCACTAGGAATTGTCTGGGTTAAAACAGACAGGGCGGAGAACACCGCAGACCTAAAAACAAGCAAAGGGTCCAAAGAGTAGAATTTATTTGAATCCCTGTGGATTAAGCTGCTAAATAAACCACATTCTTTTCTATGAGCATAACAGATATAAATATATAGGAGCAGTCAGCCCACTGCAGCATGCTGGGAACCTAAACAAAAGTTATAACGCATGAAGGCTCTTGTGCCTATAACATCTGCCTCGCAACTGGGGTGAGGATGTGCCACGCTGGGTCTGCACTGTTTCGGAAGCTGACGATGCCCTGCTTGTCCCTGTGACATTGCTGGCCCGCAGGCAAAACCGGAGAGCGCACAATTTGGTAACTGGGCTGATTATCTGCCGGGTGATGCTGAACTGCAGATTCCCATGCAGGAACGGCAAGGCCTTCTGCTTTAACTGGCCAAACACTATAGCAGAATTACTGATCTGTAGTTAGGATTTTATTTAATTCAATAAATTGTTTACTCTGTCTTACTCCATTTCCAGGTCAAATTAACACATCACTTCAGGTTAAGATAAGCAATACATCCTGAGCAATGATATAGGCTAGAATGTGATTATACTACAATCAGTTTATACATCTTCTCCATCAGCCCTTTGTCAGGGAACTTCACTATACACAAGGGGAGATAGAAGAAAAAACCAAAATCAAACACAGTATGTCTAAGGTACAATTAAAATGGGTGTTTTAATTCACCTTCGTAACCTGCTACGAGCTTTCAAATTTATATAGCTTTAAATTATCATGATTTTGACAAAACACAATTTTTACTCTGTGAATGGCATTAGTAGGAAATTGAAAAGCTGAAGGAAAATGAAATTGCATTTTTCACATTTGTTATGAGCCTACTCTAGCTGTGCAGTGGGGGAGGTATTTATCATGCATAGCCTGTCCTTCTCTTTGGATGCTCTCTTCCAATTTCGACTGGAATCACTATGTGTTAAAGGCTCATTAACCAAAGTCACATACATCACCTCCCCCTCACAAATGAACACTGTAAACATTGCAGCAGCCACAGAGACACTGTATCATCAGGGCCCAAAGTAGACATCATGGCTCACACAAAGACAAGGTAAACAGACTAGACTATTGCAAATAAATCTTTTTTTTTTTTCCCCTAAAACATACCATCCGAAGAAGGGCAAGGCAATGGCCTTGCAGGTGCTGAAAGGCTCCTCAGAGCTGATCTGTCGCACTTGCAAAGCAGAGAACCTACATCAACAACTCCAGCCCTGTGGGATCCTGCCCCCTTAAGTCTTAGCACAACCAATTTTATTACCTGGCTGCTAGATGGAGAGTGTGCTTATCCCTTATCAAAACACAAGGTTTTGAGACATAAGAGGAAGTTCACACTATGAAAGAATTCACTCATTATGAAAGAAGATGGGAGACAAATACAGCCCCATAACCCTGTCTAGGTTCAATCAGATGACTAAATGCAGTCAAAGGCAATGCACTTCCAGAATTACAGAAAAATAGCTTCTGAATCTGAATTAATTCCTGTTTAGTTTCTTCCACATAAACCTGTCTTTTAGATAGAACTCTTGGCCCCTAACACAGAAGGGTTGATACATGTCCCAACCTTTTGGAAATCATTTTAGATTGCTCTTTTTGCCATAAAAAAGAGCAATGTGATGCCTGGGGTAGTGAAGAAAACTGAGCCAGATTTTAATCTTCCAGGAGTCTCATGATCTACTTTTTAAATCTTTTTTTTTCATTATTATTTAATGGTATTATAATTACCGTAAGTCTCTAGTGTTCAGAATAACCACAAAACAAATACAACCTTGATTATGCTCTTATTATTATTTGTATTACAGTGGCAACAAGAGACTGGGAGCTTTACCAAAGGAACAAGAGGAGTGCATCTCCAAGAACCCGTGTATAATCTAGAATAAGAATTTGTAGCTTATTACAAATATAAAAATACTAGAGAAAAGGGGAAAAAACACAGAAGTTGCTATACCTAGTTTATATGCTTGTATTTTCCTAATTATGTGTCTGACACTCTTTGGCGAAGATTCTGTCCTTCATGAAAACTGGACACAAAGATAATCAGCAGTGGTAGTGTCTAGAATCAGCTCAAACCTTACTGTTCAGGACAAATGCTTCCCCTAAAATCCTTAAATACAGCTATCTCCCCTGTTGCTAATCCAACAATCACAGCAGTCTTGATAGCTTATTCTCTGCTGCCAAAGCTGCCTCCAGTCACACTTTTTTTGTTGCAACTAAGAAGTCAGAGAGTTCTTTATCCTCTAAAACTGTGGGCTGTATTTATCCTCTAAAACTGAATCGGCATGCAGCAGTAGACCAAAGGCTCCTTTGTGGAGAAAGCACATCATTTGGGAAGAAACAAAGATGGGTGTCTCTTATGCTCAATGCTGTTCACAGGCAGTAAAGTGAAAGAAAACAAGTGTTTGATTTACCCTCTCACATACTACGCTATTGAATGACTCAATCAGAAGGCTTTATTTTACCATTCCCAAGTGATTTCACTTAAACCTTGAAGTGTCATCCCCTACTGGTATTGGTACTTTTTCAGCAGTGGAAATGAACACAGCAGAGGTGCTAGGTTTAAAATTCATAGATGAAAGGTGACAATGATTGGAAGGAATTCTGCCAAGTTCGAATCTCTCGTCTAATTAGAGTTTTAAGGCTTTCTTTTCTAACCCAGAAATAGACAGTGTCTCAGATTTTGAACCAATTTTTAATACTGCCCAGTTATCTTTCCCTGCAGAGCAAACTCACACCATATCTACTAATGTGAATGAGCATTTCTGGCAGCAGCTCCTCCCTCTGCAAAAGACTGGAAACTTGGCTGCCAGTTTAGCATAATGGAAACCTGTGGGAGACTTCACAACACTTTGGACAAAGGTCTGCAGATAAGACAAGACCCCAGGAGTTGCAGTTGGCTGACTCTGGTGTCAAGGGGATGTGCCAGCCTCTCACAGCAATTACGAAGTGTTAGTCCTGACTTGCTGTGAAGGATAATAGTTCAGGCACCTTCAGTCTCCAAAATTAAGAATTACTGGCAAAATGTATCTACCATTGTAAAACCGATTTATTTAAGTGGTATAGGAAGGCAGAATAGATGAACTAGTTATGAGCAGCTCACCAACCTTTCCATCTGAATTTGTATTTTAACTCATACAACTCAAGAACAGTAACAACACCATCAGCATATGCTCTTTCTGTATTACACATCAATGACCCTTGCGTGAATCTTCCATTTCAGAAGATAAATTTTTCCCTCCTGATAAAATTCAGATTGGCATTTCAGATTCAAACTAAGAGGGGCACAGGTAATATATTTTTCCCACCAAGATTCTAGATGGCAAGTAAAAAATAACTGTGAAAGTTATATTGCAAATTATTAGAGTTACAGTTTTTGAAAACATGACAGTTTTGGTTTTTTTTCTATTCTGACTTGAGTGCTAAAGAGCAGAGCAGGTGCTACAAATAATTTTTATCACACCCTCTACCCTGTGCATAATCTTCCTCAGTAGATCTTAAGACATGCAGCAAATGCTTCCAACAACCCAAGCAAAACTGCTCTTAGCCCAACAACTGACCTTTAATTAATGTAAATGGTTTTTTTTCCCCTTCTGCCCACCATGTTTTATTTTTGGATTGGAGATGGTCACCTAGTATGCAAACCCAGAAATCAAACAAGATCTGTTTCTTCAGAAACTCCGAATAACTGCAGGACATAACCTAAAACCCAGCTTGCAAATAGCAGAAATCTGAATAATGAACTGAAATAACTTATTTAAGTTTATAAGACCAAATATATAAAACTGAAAGCACTTCACTAAATTCTTCCACAGGTAAAAAGACCAAGTAGGTTCACCAAAGTGAGATGAAACCATATGCAGCTGAGAACCCAAAGTTTTGCTACAGAAAAGTTGTTAAACACCATTTTCCAGAAAACATGGGTTGGTTTTTTTTCACAGAAAAAGCTTTTAGCTTTTTTCTTTACAGCCTTGTGACAGGAACAGTGGTACAGAAAGTTCTTTCCTTGGGGAGGTCTATCTCACAGATCAAATTCATATTTGCAATGGCAACCCCATACAGCTGGCAGAGGGGCTTAGGGCAAGCTCTGCTATGATGTGTTGTGTCTTTGTTTCTTTAAGTGCATAACATACTTACATCAACACTGCTACTGACAGGCTTGCTTTACTAATCTTTGCAAATTTGGGATTTATATACATTTCAGACTACTGAAAGTTGTGTGTAATTAGATCTTACATCTTCTCTACACACACAAGCATCTGGCTACTGAAAGGCTGGCCTTGCCACACATCCACAATTTAATGACAGCTAATGTCGAATTAGTGTTTCCACATGCTCTCGTTTTACTTTTATCCTTTGGTAGAAATCCTGACTGGCACTATACTAAATAATGAAAAAAAATACTCTGGACGATATGTGACAGTAATCACAGCAAACAGAATTCATACAGTTTGAGAACATTATAAGCTGATCATATTTTAAAAATATTTAACAAAAAGCTCCTGGGCCTGCTGTAGTACCTGAACCTGAACTCAGTGAGGAAGTGACTGAGCAGAATCAGACATTCTCATTAAGTAAAATTAGCCAAGTGCAATTTGCCTGGCTGGTTCCCTCTGTGTATTAGCATTTATATTCAGCCAGTGATGAGCTTAATCAGGATTTTCAAACAAAAAGAAAAAAATCCCCCCAAACCCATAAACCTCTCGGGTTTATTAGTAACAGATTGCACTTCCACTGTAAAAAAGCAGCTCAGAAACTGAAGAAAATTGTCTGTCCAGAAGCACATCCTAGTAGCTAATAGCAATCTTTTCTCATAGCAGAAACATGACCTCCCATACACACTAGCTGATTATCATCAGACTTACTGAAGACAAAAGGAGACGTTTTATTAAAGGGCAAATGCCAGAAGGCTATGCAGAGCTGCTACAGGGCCTCACTGGAAGGGACAGGTTGGCCCTCTGAATGCAAAGATGGTATCACAAGGTCTCTTCCGCCCTCCCTTTGACAATAGAGGCATCTCAAAGAGCTGTCTGGCCCAAGAAACAGAAAAAGAAATGCAGCAGCATCTAGGAGAGAACAGTCAGCAACAGTGCTGATGTGACACATGAAGGGCAGAAACATCCCCAGAGCGCCTCGTCCTGCTGGAACAGCAGAGCTGCGCGTGAGAGGCAGCAAGGCCTACCGACCCAGGGCCTGCAGTGGCAAGGGGTGGCTGCTTGAGCCAAACACCTGTGAGGATATTGCTACCAAATTTAACCTCACAGGCCTGCTGGACATCAGAAAAGAAGCAGAAAACCTCAGAGATTTTAAGACATGGGATTGAAAGTAGCACCAGTAAAAAATGTTCCATAGAAAGAGCTTGTTCTGTAAGATTTGGCTTGCTAATACACTTTGCAATTCAATGGGCACCAAGCACATCCTAACATGTATTGAGGGCTTTGAAATTTTTTCTAAGTTTTGCTTCAATGCATCCTGGTTTGCAAAACACTCCAGCAATGAATGCCGGCCAGAGGAACATTCTGTAGCCTTTCCCGAGCATGCTGCACACACACAATAGAAAAAACCACAAGTTAATGACAATCATCCCCAAATTACACCCCAGTTATTTTCTTCAGGAGGACAATTGCTTTACCTGAGCAGCACGTGAGGCTTTGACCCTATGTTGTTTGTTCCAACATTCTTTTCTCCTTAAGTCGGTGGCTAACGGTTCTCTTTACTGCATGTTTCTATAGTGACCAACTGCTAAATTGATACTCCATATATTTCCCTTTCCACCTGCCTTACTTCAGACTTAGAAACTCAAAATGTTATTTAAACATTTCAAAACCTGAGCCTCTAGCTCTAGTAAGACGTATTGTAACGATGCAAAAGACAAATAAATGCAGCATCTATAGATGAAAGCAAAATGTTTTACGGCACATTAACAAATGCTTGAAAAGCTAATATACAAAAGACCAGGAAGCAATTAATTCCCAGTACCTTAGAGAAGTATCAGACTCCTCCTTTCAGGCAAGTATTTAATTTCTTCAGCAGCTTTTTAACTGTTTATTGTGCCTTGGTTATACTAACAGCACTCTGCTCCAAGTGCAGCAGCCCACGAGAATAACCAAGAAATGCTTTACATGTGGGTAAAGAACTATGTTCCCAGAGACAGTAGAGCACGTTTTTATAATAGGCAATATGTCAGTGAGATCATCCTCCTGGGTAAAAGGCTAAAAACATTAAGGGGAGAATACAGCAGGCTGAATTAAAAAAAAAAAAAGAAAAAAGAAAAAAATAAAAGGGGACTCAGCTGGTTCAAGACTATGCAAATAAACAGTATGTGATGGGAAACACTGCAAGACATGTGAAGTAATGTGCAGAAAGATCAGGTATATCTATCTTCCTGGAGGCTGAAAGAAGGAAGATATTAAACTGTGCTTTCTGGTAAATTGCCACTGCCAGTTATTGACAAAGTTGTCAATTATACAGGATTATTCAGACTGATGGTACCTGAAGAGATGGGGATTTAGAAACACCTGGGACTAAAACAGGAGATAGGAAGGCACTGCAGATGATAAATGGAGTGGATTCAAAGTAAATGAGCAAAGAGGCCAGCTTCGGAGGGTATAATTAATTAGTCTTAATTAGCATATTAGAGTACTGCAATGAAACCATATACCTACTTTGAAAGTTGGATTTTAGAAAATAAATGTAACTGAGTGGATGAAAGAACAAGAACGCTCTATGACATAAGACTCCTTGGCATTGAATTTATCTAGATAACTTCTATTTTGCTAATGTTTAAATAATTATATTTAAAAAATGCACTGATTGCCCGGGTCTGTGAACAGTAAGATATTAAATCACCATTAGACAGATTTTACTGAAATTGGTCAGACAATGCATTAGGAAAAGAGGACAGTGCTCAAGTCTATAGCAGGATTTCAAGAAGTTTAGTAATCATGTAACTTACAAGGTAAGGCACAGAGCTAAAGCAGGGACCAAGGAAATGAGGGCAGCAAACAGCACTGCAATGTTTTTAAGCTGAACTAGGAGTGAGAGTTAAGTTTTATTTTGGGACAGGGGATGTGAAAAGTTTATTGAAATTCCTGGAAAAAAAGATGTCCTTTGACATCACTGTATCTCTCTTCTACAGAAAACATAACTGCTGAAGAGATAGGGGTATTTGCTACCACCATTTTCTCAACAGAATGAAATGTATTTTGCTGTGCTTATGAAGAGACAGCTGATGGGTTGGGAACTCAATACAAGATTTGAAAGAGCTAGGCCCAAATCAGTTTTGGCATTGACTCTTCTGGTCACGTAAGCCACTTAACTGTGACACACTGTACCTCACTTTTGACACAGAATGGGCCAACAATTCACACAGATTCACAGAATTGAAGATGTTGGCCTCCCATGAATGTCACCATATCCATGGACAAGATATTAGATTTTATTTTTTTATAGAAAAATGTAATGTGTTACTTCAATACAGTATGTAATACATATAATGTAACACACAGTATTAGCTTCCTAAGAAATCTTTGTAATAATGCCTGTTGCAGCATCCAGCTCAGAACATACCCTATAAATGCAGGATTTCTCAGTCTCTGGATTGCCATTTTCTACTCACAATAAAAACAAGTTTTGGAAATAAGAAAAAACAACCAACCCATGAACACTTTGTATTAGCTTGCTTTGCCTTAATTTTTCTGCAAAACATGGCACCCCTCTGCTGGGCAAGAACAGATGAAACAGCAAGGAGCTCTGAACCAAACAGACAGAACCAGCCTGCACAGGCTGAAAGTAAGGAAGGGCAACGTGCTGCTGAGCATAAGCCTGAGAAAATACAGAGTCCAGATACAAACCATTAAGCAAACAGCATTCAGAATTTAGACTCAGTTCTTCAAACACCATCCAAACAAGAAAATAACATTTTTCGTAACATCTGCGAAAATGAGTCACCTTGACAGAGCTGTCATCTTGATAAGCACCAGTGATCTAACCCTAAAAACAACTGTTGTAATAATTAGGATAACAGGAATTTCCTAAAGCAAGAGACTTTTTACCATAAAAAACTGAATTAGGGGATATGAAACCAACACTGCACAAAACTGGTAAAGAAATTTATCTGTAACTGTGGCATTCATAACATTGCTTTCGAGGAGAAGGTACAATAAACCTTAAACAAACTTCAGAAGAGTTTTTACTTTAGCCATTCCATGTGTGTATATGCACATATATTTTTTAAATATGAGGGCCATAGTAAAGATAGGACAATTTCAGACATAAGCAGCGATGCAAATGAAAAAGCAAACTCCTATCACATACATTTTGGGAAACACTAGTTAAATCTTACACTCATCTCTGAAGCATGAAAAAGAGTTAAACCTTCTTCTCATTAGCTTTGAGTGGGCTATAGTTGCATATTTTGTTTCAGACATCGCTCTCTTCTACAAATGACTGTTCAGTTCTCCACAGATTTGAATACTACTCAATTTTAAATCAAGGAAAGATTGCAAAAAAGCCTTGTATAAAAATAACATTCTAATAAGTGACTTCTGGGAAACTTTGTTTAAAATAAAAACACAAAACAAAGTCTGAAAATACTTTTCACCCCTTTTATTAAAACAGTCATTACATTTGACATACATTTGGCAATAATACATGACTGTATCTCTACTTTTCAGGAAACTAATTACAGACTATTACAAAGTGACACTATGTAGGCAATTACCAGGTTCTAGGTCAGATTTTCATACTGCAAACTTCTGCATTTGTTTCAGTTGTTCAAGTGATTCTGCTTTTAGCCCATCTGAGTGATCAATGACAGTATACTGGCCACAGCTAGATTTATTTTAGATGTACACATGTGTGCACAGAGGAAAACTGCACCCACAACCTGCAGTCAGATATTGTAGAGAATGTTTTTCCATGGTCTTTACCGTCCAGGCAGACTTACCCTTTTGTACCACTACTCACATTGAAGCCTGTCACTCCAAGCTTCTCACTTTGTTACACACAGTTTTTTGACTAAGAAACAACTTTTCTAAACCCTTTCTTAGGGGCCAGGAAAGAACAAATCTTACCAACAGGAAACACTCCAGAAGGAAAACAGGCTGTTGTGTCAGAAGGAGAGACAGACCCTCAAAAAAGGCAAGTTTTTCTAAGCAAAACTACAAAAAAACCCCAAACCCCACCCTTCAAATGTATAGCAGCAATATTAACAAGGAAGAGCAGGAGGGGAAAAGTAGCTTTCCCTAGTCCTTATCCATATTCTCAACATGACTAGATTTACATAAGAATATCAGTCAATTTACCAAGACGCACTGTCCCATTTCCCAGTCTTGTTTTAGGTCAGCTGGATGCCTCTTTTTTCAGTTTGTCTAAAATCTCATCCGGTGTCATGGATATCAAAATCTTCACCACTTTGTCACGTGATTTAGCACCCTAATTTAGACACACACACAAAAACAGCTTTCAGAGAATCACCACCAAGTATACATTAAAAAAATAACAATCTCATTGTAAAGTCAAAGTATTGGGTACATTAAAAATAATTCTTCAAGTGTGGGTATGTACAATTAACAGAAGCAAGAGACAGATCAATGTCCTTCTTAGTTAATGTCTTATCTACTGTCCTTTTCAAACTGGATACAGTTCCTGGAGCATACCCTGAATGGATGGGTTTTTTTTTACAGGCTGGATCAAAACGCGAGGAGTAGTAAGTCTCCACAATTCACCTGTATTGTCTAGAAGCAAGACTCCAATACACTTTATTTTGAAAAAAGTGAGGGTGTGTATATACATCTATTTGATAACTGTACACTTTCAGATCTTCCTTCAGAGCTATCTCCCACAGAGTATTACTTACTCTTAATCTGAGCTCTCAGGTTGGTAATATCACAAAATGAAATCACATTGTATATAATCTATAATACATTCATATTCATACAGCAGTTAATTGAAATATTATTGACCTGGTTTTATATTACTGAAAGAAAAAAAGAGAGGCTGATTTTATACAGGAACTGGCAAACCTGCAACCTCATTTCATATTGTCGGAAGACACATCTTTGCTAGTATTCAGTAAGACATGAGAAACAAGCTACTTGTTAATCTGCAGCCTGACAAAAACATTTGAAAAGCCCATGAGGGACATCCTAAAGGGGGTAAAATCCTTAGTTTTACTGTACAGAAATATTACTATACATGTATTGTAATATGAAACAAAATTAGAAATAGAATTTTGAAGGGTCCTGTCAGCTGATGATGAAAATCAAGGCCTTTCCATAGAAATCTGGTAACCACAGTTTTATACTGGACCATTTCTCACCAACCTCCCAATTTGGATTGGATTTGTTAGTGTCAGCACCACCAAAAAGCAAGCAGGATGCAAGAGAGCAACGAGTACCAAAAATCACCAGCCATTTACACCTAATAGATCAGGATAGAAAAACCTAAGCCACAGGGAAAATACTGACTTTACCATTGTACTTCACTGAGAACAAATGGTGGCTTGTGAAAAACAAACACTAGTGTATAATTATTTGGATACCATAGGTCAGAACAGCCAAGTCAAGAAGGTCAGACAACACTGGCCCCTTTTTATGTTCAGCTCTGCCGAGCACTTACAAAAATAAAATGGTTACACCTGAAAATCCTTTTAAGGGAGGAAGAGAGTGTTAACTGTAAAATGCTGATAAACAAATGAGGCAGTTTGCCCATGATTCAGGAAAAATAAGACTCAAATTTCCACATCTCTACCTTTCAGCAACACAGTGCCTGAATTCATTCATCAAGTTGTCAGTTACCGCTATCCTTCTACACCTACTACACTCAACCAACAGACAAAAATAAAAAGAACAATTTTTCATTGTGCTCTTATGTTCATAAACTATGAATGAACATGGCTGGGAAGACCGACTTAAGTACAATGAATTAATAAAATAAATTATTTATTCAGTCCAATTAATAAAACAAAGAGTTTCCACTCACCAAAGTCAAGACATGTAAATTCCAATACAAACTCTCGAGGCCCAGCTACAATCCGTGTCCTTATATATGCTTTTGCTTATATGTTTCTGACAATTTTTACTCAAATACATAAATTACTTCGATTAAATGAAAGAAACAATAAAATGCACGTCTTCTGCGAGCTGCATTTGACATCAACATAACAGAGTCTTTGAGGAACACAGAAAGCATGCATCATGTGAATTTGTAAAACATAACATGATGGCAACTATTCTGATCCCAAGATGGGCTGTGGTTCTTCCTCTGCTAGGTTTGTTCTCAATGAACCGTTCAATTCAACTGAAAACCTTTAAAGTGTCTTTTGGACTGACCTTGGAGACTGGCCCCCCATACTCACTGTGTGTGTTTAAAAATCTTGAACTTACATTGCAGTAGGGCAAGACTGGAAAAAAAAAAAAAGAAAAAGGAAGTACCTTCTCTAAAGTAACATCACTCTTCTTCACTTCTAGCACCTTTGAGAGGTAGCGACACAGCTCTGCGTTGGCCTCCCCTTCTGATGGAGGTGCAGCAATAGCTACACCTACTGCCTCCGCTGTCACATCTATAACAAATGTTTTAAGGATTTTATGCTCAAAATATCCAGAACATCTAGATATAATCTCCTAAAAGCAAATGTTTATGTTCTCTCTCTACTCTTCTGCAGTTGTGGTCCAGCCTGGCATCACAGACCATAACACAAATCAGGTCACCCCCCAAAACCCCCCACGGTAAGTCTGTCAGCCAGGGAACTCGGCCATCATCATCAGCTTCCCTGTGTCCGGGCTGGCCTGGACACTCCGGCAGGTCACCGGGTCAGTCGCACCCTCACAGAAAGCAGTTCTAGCTTGGCCACAAGCGGGTCCGGACGCGCAGAGAGCACGCCACGTACTGGCCCAACTTCAGAGCTCAGTGGAAACCTTACCGGCCTTCGCTCCCAGCGCTTCCGCCGTGCTCGCTGCACCACCCAGCGTTACCGCAGGGGAACGTTCACCGCTTAAACCGTCGAGTTTCCTGAACCTTTCAATTACTCTTTAACAGCCACGGGGTTGGAGACAGGCCACTGCACTCCGAGTCACAAAACCAGCCTTCCCGCCCGGCTTCCCGTTACTTCCAGAGCGGGAAAGGCCACCCCCGCTGCTCTTGGGAACCACCAGAGCAGCCCAGAGCCGCCGTGCGCGGAGAATGCCGTCCCGCCGCCTCCCGCCCGGCGCCCTCGGCCCGGCCCAGCGGCAGGCGAACTCCCCTGCGATCCGCACTCGCCGCCCCACCTGTGACGGCGCTGCACCGGGAGCCGGGCTTGGCGCGAACCGTCACCCTCACGCAGCCGCCGCCTGCCACCACCACCGGCCCCGCGGCGGCGGGTTCCGCGGGCCCCTTCGCAGCTCCTTTTCCCTAAAAGAGAAGTGGCGCGGTCACCCCAGGCGGCACTTCACCGCCCCCCTCCCTCCCGGGGCCGCCCCAGCCGCACCTTTCGGGGCATGGCCCCCTCGCCAGCCCGCACAAGCGCCGCCGGCAGCCGACGGAAGCCGGCGAGGG
>VXBZ01000388.1:238300-267672 GCA_013399135.1 Heliornis fulica | reverse complement strand
GAGGGGGCGGGCGGCGAGCAGAGGCCGGCGGGGCCGCGGACAGGCGGGCGAGCGGGCGCCCCTTCGCGGGGCGTGAAGGGCTGAGGCGAGGCGGCGCCTCGGGCAAGGCGCAGAGGGCGGCTGCCGCCTCCCGCCGCGGGGATNGGGAGGCGGAGCGGGGTAGGGGAGGGCGCGGGTCCGGCCTCGCCGCGGGCGGGGGCTCGGGGCGGTAGACGGTGACCTGCTGCCGGATCCTGCCCGCGTCCTCTAGCGGGAACCGTGCCGGGATGCAGCCGGGGAGACGTGAGCAGGGCTCATGGCTGGGGATCCCAGATCCCCTCCTTGCCGATCGCCGCAGGACCCTCAAAACTGCCGGTTTCACATCACCTGAAGCGCGTCCCGCTGTCCCCGGAGCTCGGGTCACCGCCGCTCCCGCATGCGGCTCGGCGTCGGGGCTGACCGGCGAGGCCGAAAGGACGAACCAGCCCGGAGGGTATCGCCCGGCCTCGCAGTAGCTGCGCCCTCACCGTGCCTTGAAGCCCGGGGCAGCGGGCGCTGGAGGCTGTCCGGGGATCCGCGGCTCCCTCCGGCTCCCCTGGCCAAGGCGCTCGCAAACAAAACCCAATTCTGTTTAAAAACGAATGGAAGAACTCACCGGCCTCGGGGAGCTCCGGTGCAGCCACCCCGTGAGACGAGCGAGTTTTAACAGAAAATGGCCATATGCCCTTGCTCTGCCGTTACAAATAAATAAAATTAAATGGATCCCGGGATAATCCGCCGGTCTAGAAAAGAAAGGTCTTTCCGCATGGAAAAAACGGTGTACTTAAAGGTCCGTCTGGTATTTTGCAAACCCGCAGCCTGGGGTGTTTTGCAACTTTACTGCACAAGTATTTGCTTCATGTTTTTAAGGCTTTACTACATCTGTTCCTTCCTCGTTTTGCTCCTTCTGGCCGATAACTTATTTTTTTGTTTCTCATTGCTAGAGAAATACCGAATAACACAAGCTGACTTACTTGATTCGTTGCCAATATTTGTTTCAAATTGATAGACCGCAGTGAAAAGTCACTGCAATATTAACAGCTGTAATGGTATGAAGAAATTCATCACTGGAAAAACAGACTAGCAGAAGATTCAAACCATAACGTAAATCAACAAGCTAGTACTGCTCATCCTGACTCAGAAAGTATGTGTGTATATATTCTGAAATATTTGATCCTGCACACTTTTTGGGTGAAGGTTTTAAGGTTGAAATTGCCACAGTCAGTATTACTTGTTTGTACACAACTTGTTTTCTTGACACACAGACTGGTAGCATGTATAAAATCATGTGCCAAATATTTTTGGCTTATGTGTCCACACTTCACCTAACTTTCCTCTTCTTTCTCACTCCCCCTTCCCTGGTACACAAGCACAAAAGTGAAGACTAAGGAGGAGGGTACATCTTAAAGAGGGCTAAATTAAACTTACGCACTTAGAGCTACAAAACAATTTCAAATTAATTTTCTTAACTCGTGTTTTCTTGGGGAAGGAGACAAATTTGCTTTCTGATAAAGATTTTTATGCTTTCCTCCACTACCAGTTTACATGCACTGTCATTACAGCCCCATCTTCAGAGTAAAGGTCTTTTCTGCCAAGCCCACCAGTGTCGATTACTGAGCCACCCAAGTGTTCCTGCCTTACAGGTTGAAGAGAGCTTTGGTAGTGCTTCCAAAACTGGAAATTAAACCCTCAGCCATCATAGATGCTCCACATCGTTTCTCCTATTCCACAGGATTGTTGTCTTTTATTTGTGAATATGTAATTTCCTGAATAGATAATTTATTGCTGAGGTTGGACTAAATGTTCCTAATGATCATTTTCAGCCTTGAAATCTTTTTTTGTGACTTTCACCTCTCGTTGGCCTTTTGTTTATTTTTGCAGATACCAGTATGAAAACTGATTTTGACTGGACAAATTTAGACTCCTGGATATGTTGTTTATCTAGCTATTATTGTATTTTTGTTTTTTACGTGGTCACATGTGAAAAGACAGGCACATAAATTCTACAAAACTATAAAGCAAATACTATGACAGACTATGCAATGGGCTTTAAAACAGCCTTTTAAAGTATTAGAAGTTACTTTAAGGGTTTGTGCATTTGAGGATAGTGGTAAGAAAAGCTGAAGCAGCAAAATTCTGTCTTTTAAATTCTTTTTCTTTTTAATACTGTTACAGTTCCTGGGCAATTGTTGCAGTTGGATTGTTGGTTCTGGTTTTTATTGCTCTGTTGGCTCGTGTTCTTGTCAAAAGAAAACCTCCAAAAGACCCGCTGTTTTATGGTATGTCATGGTAAAAATGAAGCATAAGAAAGTTCAAACCACAAACCACCCTAACTCCTGGCTCAGGCTTTCTGCAGACTCAGACGAATGCTTCTATATTGATCATTTGCCATAAAAGAATAGAGCTATTGATTACCTTTTAAAAGAGAACCTTAGATCTAGGTGACCATATAGCATCAATTTAGTAGGAAAAACAGCACTGTTTTTTCTGACTTTACGAGATGGGCCCATAGGCAAAGCAGCATACAATCCATCTGTATTTGCCCTGTTTCCTCCTCATTGCAAATCATAGGTGTCTGTCCCCAGTGTTCTGTGTGAGGCTGGGAGCTCACACTGAAGTAAAAGGAAATAAATAATATAAACCTACCACAAATACATTTCCTGTCTCAAAGGAGTGACTTGCTAACTTGTCTCCTGTGGACTGCCTCGGCTAATGCAGTTTGTCTTGCTCACCTCCAAAAAAGACAAGTCACATTTCCCTCTCAGCCTCATTTTGTTGTTCTTTCTCAAGAGATGACTATGATCAAGGTTACCTGCCTTCTGTGGCCAAGAGTTTTGAGAGACTTCATAGTCCTTTCTAAAGGTACTGACTTTCCATATAGGCTGTTCCTACAGCTCTACATAATTTCACATTCCTAAGAAAAGCTTCTCAGGGACTTTGTTGACTAACCACTACCTCAAAGTAGATTGATCTAGTTCAGTAGGTCTCTGCCTGACTGAATTTATTGGACTGTGAAACAACTATGCAATTCCAATTCTTTATTCATTTACTAATCTTTTCCCTTTATCTTATTACAGTTTATGCTGTATTTGCCTTTACAAGCGTAGTGAATCTAATAATTGGACTGGAACAGGATGGAATTATTGATGGATTCATGACTCATTACTTAAGAGAGGTAAACAATAGTTTGGCTTACAAATGTAAACAAAATCTTTGCTGTAAGTGGCTTGTTAGAGTATTTGTCACAGAGAAAGCAACCACATTGGAAAGGGTCATCTTCAGTTTGATCCTTGACCTGTTTAATATTGTTATGGACAGAACTTACATTGACTTGAAATCACCGATTCATTCTGAAAAATAGGATACCTTTCAAGCTCCAACATTTTTTGTTGGAGCATTTGGTTGAAGCAATGCCATTCTGTCTGAACTCCCCCGGGAATTGCACAGACCATACGTGTTTGCAGAAAGCCACGGACAGCGCGCAGAGGTGGTTAAGGGTCGCAGTGCCTAAACGTGTCAGCAAGCGGGAATCAAAACTGCCTCTTTATTTTTGCCTAATCGTTTTACTAAAAGGAATTAAAATAGAGTTTAAAATGCTGATGCCAGATACCTAGTCAGCAGAATCTGTTGGCTGATGAATATCAACATCCACCAAAAATAGCTCAGGAAGGGCTTCATATGAAAGTCACCGAAGTCGCTGAAAAGATTCCATGAACTTCAGAGTGAGATGAGTTGGACCTTACAAGGTTATACCTTGTCATCAGTATATTCTGTGCTGTTGTAGATCTCTAGGGTGCTAAATATATCTCTCTTTGTTCCATGGTAAATGCATCTTTATTTTGGGCTTTTATCACTAAAATATGGAAAAGTAGTTTCCATAATGTAACAGAGCAATGCTGACAGTTATCCACAGTTTTCCCTTCCATCTTGCATCCTGTTTGCAACTATAAAGCTGATATAATTATACCTGACCCTATCTAAGTCAGGTTTGTGCTTGGAAACGTGTATTGTCAGTCTAAAAGTGTACCCCTGGATTGAAAGAACATGAGTTACTTTTTGGACTATTTTTCTTGCTGCTCTTCATTAATTATTTGTTATTCTTCCTCTAATCACTGTATCTTTCCTGAAATAAATGTTCCCCAGGGTGAACCATATCTGAACACTGCCTATGGCCATGTGATCTGCTATTGGGATGGCTCTGTTCATTATCTGATGTATCTATTGATGGTGGCAGCTATTGCATGGGAGTAAGTAATTTTTATCTGCATACTGCCTGCTTTGCTTGTATCCTCATATAACTTACAAAGGGCTTTTGTTTCTCTGCAGTATTTAGATTTTTCTCTTAGTCCAAAGCAACACTATTAAAATTTTGTTACTTACAAGAACTGAAACTTGGTAACTTGGTAAGTCCACAAATCCACTGAGCTGTAGCCTCTTCTTCTGCAGCAGAGAGCACAGTCCCTCTGAATTCTTTGTGCTAGTTAAAAGGAAAGCTTAAAGAGGATGCAGATTAAAATCATGTGTAAATCCTTTTAATACCATATTTAAGATAGGAATAATGTATTGCTCAGCATGATGATGTTCTCTCATCTATTTTACAGATTATCATGCAGTTTAAGAGAAAATTATTTCTAGGGGTTCTTATGTTTCTTGCTGTTGAATAAAGTTAGAGAAAATAAGTACTTACATTCCAGAGGTTAATGTACCTACTGGTAATAGAAGCACTGTCAGAGTAAAATTATTTATTACTGATTTGATAGTCTTGTACAACCTGTGATATGGAAACTCATGCACTCAGCCTTCTGAGGAGTGAATCATAATGGCAAATATCTACACATGCACAACTCCTGTCCATGTGGTAACCTTGAGTAGGAATGTAGGATTTTGCCATATCCCCTTCTCAGAGGCAAGAATCCACTGTTAACTTGTAGTACAGATTTTAAAACCTTTACTTACAACCATGTTGATCAGTATAATATTTGAGGGCAATTTCAGGTAAGGGATTTTTAGGGATAGTGCAATAATTATGTCTTTTGTTTGTTTCTAAACAGACAAAGCTATAGAACCATTGGCCTCTACTGGCTAGGTTCTATTATCATGAGCATCATTGTCTTTATGCCTGGAAACATTGTGGGTAAGAACATGATTTATATGACTTTTTACTGTGAAATATTTTCTAAACTCAGCATTAGGCTTTCTTTATTTTACTGCAGTATTGATTACTTTTTTGTAATAGTATGAAAGAGGAATTTTAGGAGTAACAGTAAAGAGATCCAAGATATTCCAAAATGTAAATATGAAGGGGGGGGGGGGGGGAGGAATATGGAGACCAGAAAAAAAAAAACCAAACCAACCATTTAAAGTTTCATTGTTTTCATGGGGGAAAAAAAAAAAGAAAAGGTATTAATTCTATTTTGTTATACCTATGAGGCTTTCACCTCCATAGGTTTAACTTAAGCAATGAGACAACAACTGTCCCAATATCATAAAAAATATAAATCTTATTTTGCATAAAATTTACAGTTTTCTTAGTAGTTTGACTTTCAAGCAGCTTACAAGAGGCATCCAAGTCAGCTTTAAAAGTGAAATCTGGAAGTTACTGTATTTTCACTTCTCACACAAATGAGTGCATAGCTGTGCTGATACAGGTTGAGGGTTCTAATAAAAGATGTACAACTTTAGGAGTGCCACCCCCCTCAGTTAAACATTTCCTTTTTAGCAAAGCTTATATTGATGCAAAGTTGACAAGTATCCAACTGAGGAAAAACATTCATGTGCCCAAACCCTGCAGACAGCTTTAGACAATTGTGCTGTGGCCTCACTTTCTGTGCTAGAGGAGAATTATTCTTGGTGCAGCTCGGGGCCAGCCCAGTTCCCTCCTTTGAAGATACACACCCATCACAAAGAAAACAGTGGATTTAATGTGACAATATTGCTCCCCCTTTCCTGTAGGGAAGGCTGAGAAACTTGTTCTCATGAGCATGCCTTCTGGTGTCCTTTCTGACAGAGATTAGCCAGTGTAAAAGACAGCATTTCCCTGATTTATCTGGGATGAGGATAGCTCTCTGATTTTATGTTTTGGGTTTTTTTTTTTTTTAAGTACAGACCCGTAGGAGAAATCAGGACTTTGAAATACTAATGCTAGATTGGAGCTTAAAAAAAGGATACATACCTTTTTTCCCATTTTTTAAAGAATGATGCTTATATTCAAAGCAGGTTTCACTGAAAGATCTCAAAGCTGTCCCATCCTATAGGAGTACTTACTGCAGAGTGGCAGGGGTGGCTTCCTGTCTCCTCAAAAACCTCCTAATTTCAGAAATGGCTCCCTGTCTGACAGGCTCTGTCACCTGTGACTCCACTTCTGTTGAGCACATGATTTTCAACAAGATCTGTTTGTCACTTTAGCAGCAATCTCTAATGTTTTATGTTTACATTACCATAGCTGTTTCAGGTTTGATACAACATATATTTTGTAACTCTTCAGCAACACAGCTTACAGGTTCGCATACATCTTATAATTCTTTTTTTTACCAGGCAAATATGGAACAAAAGTGTGTCCCGCTATTTTCTTAAGTGTACCATATATTTGCCTTCCCATATGGGCCGGGTTCCGAATTTATAACCAACCTTCAGTGACTCATGACACGCCAGTCAAGGTAAAAGTGCTGTGTTCAAGTGTTGGGACCGTTAGGAAAACGGAAATGTGCTTGCTGTTCCTACCGGGTTTTATAGGCCCCTCGTGAGCACGGAGCGTGCTGTAACTACTCACTGTTATGACAATTGCTGCTGGGCTGTGTTTACACTGTAGAAATATCTGTACTGCAGGACTGCCTTGCTATGGTGGGGTAAGGAAAAGACCAAAGAATCTCAGGTATAAAGAACTTGTATCTAGGTGTAACTGTATTACAACCCTCTATCTATGTAGTTTCTGTTTCACTTTCTTAGCTGATGAAAATACGGACATATCCCAGCTTCTTAAAGCACCACAAAAGCCTTATAGAAGCTCTACAGCAAAGGGTTCTTCTGCAGATGACTTACACATTTAATGTAATTGAATATTTTTATGTGCATTTTGCAATATTAGATTTTACAGGTAAGACACTGCACATTAATTGGTATGAAATTGTGTATATACTTTTTACTTCAAAAAATCTATAAAAATAACATTTACTTAAAACTTTGGACCTTTGCCTTTGAATTTATTAGTTGGGCTGTAATGACTGAGCACTCATAAAATAATAATTTATGCACTGTTTTATAAAAAAAAACTAAACTGTAGTACAAAGCACAGAAGAGATCTTTAACTCCTTGTTGCTACAAGCAAGCCAGTTTATTGCCACAGCACACCATACCAGTTGTAATATAATCAGTTAATATTTTTGCATCACAAGAGTTCCCAATACTCCACCAGGTTTTAACTGAAAACACAGACACTGACGAAGGAGCAAATTCCTATCCCACATTTAATAGGCAGTCAGTGTCCAAGGGACATAACCTATGGCATAGAGCAACAGCAGAGGATGCACTGACAGACTCCCATAAATGTATAGAAAAGAACATTTCAGCATCCATCCATGATTCTTCAGTAGGAAACAGTATAGACAGATGCATTTCATGAAGTTTGAAGAACTACTACGAAATCAATACTTTTAGGGCAAATCCCTATGAAAGACAAACTGGGGGATACTTCAGGTGCCAAACCCTCTTCTACCCTCCTGCACAGGTTTATAGGAAACTACATGTCCCATCCCAAAGCAATCTGAGCTGGTTTAATTAAATGCATCAGTAATTCTGGCCAGAAACACTTCAGAGTCAGTGGGACAGAGAAGTGTAGTTAAAGGTGATGGTGATTTTTTTCCATATATTTTAGTGAATCATTTGCATGGAGGGTGCATGAAGGTTTGAGTTTCTTTTCCTAGGACTGGGAACACCACAGAAATTGCTCCTATCAAAAATAGATGATGGATTGCTCATTTGCTGAAATATAGCCATGTCTCTTGTGCATATTAGGAGCTGAACTGCTTACCTAAGTCGGATATTTTAACTTGGTATATATTCCGAAAAACTTAGATTTAAATTTTTATTTCTAAAAGAGAGGGCATAAAAAGCTGGTGATCTGAAAACTTAACATTACACTTCTTAGTGAATCATTTCTTGTAAACCTAAATTGCCTTGCTCAGAAAGTGATAGAAAAAGCCTTGATTACTTGCATGGGGGCTTACTACCCTTCCCAAATAATTTTTTTTTTAGTAGTCATATTTTATCTTCATGGCTAATTTATGCTCCATATCTGAACATAAATACCTGGGGTCAGTAACCACAATAACTTTAATGTGCCTTTAAATCTTAACATGACTCCTCAGGAATGTCTCTTATTTTTATACAACTCTGTTCTAAATTAAGTATTTCCAGAAGATAATTGTGTGTAATGTTACTAAGCAGCTCATTGGTTTAAGTCCTGAAAACATTTAGTGGTCTTGAAATTTTAGCTGTAAAAATGAACCTTTTTTTAACTATCATTATTGAGAGTTAATATTAAAAAATTTAGGAAGCAAATGTAACAATTCTTTTAAACATGATGGTGCAAGCATACAGAAAAAACACTTAAGTGAAAGCAACATAAGCAAGGTATATTCTGTAGGGCAGCATATTCATTGCGATAATATTATTATAAACCAGTTACTTAAAATTTAAAAAAAACCCCAAACCTGTGGGGACAAAGAAGAGATAATTAAGTTTTAGGTGTTTTCTAATGGAGGTGGGTGCAAGGGAGAAGGGAGGAGTTATGTTCTCATGTAGACCCAAACCAAGCTGTGCTGCAGTATTTGCAAAGCCCAGCAGATTTAGCTACAAGTGTAGAAGCTCGGAAAAGTTTCACATAATTTAAAACTCATTAATAGAATTGATAGACCTAAATTCAGAGTTACACACAAATTCTGATAGGACACACTTCTATGGACAGCACACAAGATTATTCAGGTTCCTTAAAACTGATTGTGTGAGGATCCTCTCAGAAGTTAGGGAAATAGCTTTTTCCTGAAGTGGGAGGAATTACAAAGCTTGGCTACACACTTCCTCGCTACACAAAAGAAACACCAGGCTTGGCAAGATCTCTGCAGAATTCAATGCTGTTTGTAATAAATGCAAAACCTGTAGCAGGTCATCTCTACTCAGCCAGAATACCTAAAGTGTAATTCATTTTAGTGTGTAATGAGGTGTTAGAAGGGTAAGGCAGAATTGCTAAGGAGATAAGGTCTGTCAGCAAAGCACATACCATCTTTCAAATCCTTGCTTCTGCTTTCTTTAAGCCTTGCATTTTCATTTTGTTTGCATAAAAGTTTTTGTACCTTGGCAGTTTCACAAACTCGTGTAGCACTCAAGTATGTTTCCACTAACACTGGCTTTGTCTCCAAAACTTTTAGGTATGAAGTTCTGTTGTAGCTTTGTGATCGCAGTAAATATGCACATCCATTTAATATACCCTTTGAAAATAGAAGAGATACAAATATAATCTTCAATTTATACAAAAGTGGAAAGAAAATTTATCAAACTTTCCATTGTCCTTAGGTATAGACTACATCTGAAAATGACTTGCAACTCAGCAGCCATGGGAGGCCTTTGTCTTTCATAGGAATAAATATTAGAAAATACATATTCTGTGCAGGTAATGCTATAAACAATCCTACACTAGTAGTACTTTAAATACTGCAAAGTGACACAGGCCCAGGTCTAATTACCATAATGACAAACCAGACCTGTTATTTGTGTTTGAAGAAGAGAGATGTCACTTTTTAAAAACAAAAAAAAATCATTAAAAAAAACTTTTAAAGTTTTGTGAAAGAGGTGGCCTTCATGTTTAAAATAAGCTTATTTTTGTTAAACTATAATTAGATCTTGCAGTTCTTACACAGGAATTATGTTTGCAAGATCAGTTCTTGTTTCAATATTGTAATTATCTTGATCCCGAGTGCTTTTAACTGTGCCTCTACATCCTAATTATTGTTTTGTGCTTGGAGACAATTCCACCAGTGTATAACAGGAAGGAAATCAGTTTTTTCTTTTGCTGTCTGCATGCCAGAACACAGCTAATAAAAAGGAAGAGGAAATGAGTAACACATATAAGTGGGGAAGCTTTCCCTCTGAACTACATAGATATACTCCGACGTGCTTATAATTTTCTCTCACTGCACAGTGCTGAAAGCCTACTTTGAATCATTTCCACAGCTCTTGTAGGTTTTACCATGTAGGGAAAGAGGTGACTTTGGATCCTCCAAGCCATCTTCCAAGTTAGCTGTCCGTACAGCCTTTGCTGCTGAGGAGTGTGAACTCCCCACATCTGCCTGCGTGCTGGAGGGGGCAGATTCCTGTCCTGAGGCCGAGGAAAGGAGGCTCAGGACAGACCCGATCCAGATATGGAGAAGAGCTTCCGTGCCTGGAGGAATCTAGTGCATGTTAATAAAAGAATGAAACTAGGATTTTCCACACACTCCATATGCACACACACATTTCCTTCTCTATTTCTGCAGCACACATTAACATGTATTACTGGCTCACAGAGTCACAGGGTGCTGAAACTCAGCATTCACTGTGATGAGATGGATCCTATTTTGCTGCCCCTCCAAACAGTCCTTTTACAAAGTGCATTACATGCAACTTCAAATGTTTGAGACAAGCCTGTATTTCCAAAGCTCTTCTGTTATAGGGACATTCAGAAACATGAATTCATTCCCATTAACAAAAGATGCAACTTTGAAGTTAGTTATGCTACTTTACAGCCTTACATGATTGAATCTAATAAACACTACTCCAGGTGTGCAGGTTGCTTTGAAAATAAACTAGTCTGTATGAAACAGCTTTAGTTGGATCCATTAATTTCTAGAGTTTATTCAGATTAATTTTCCTCAATGCATCCGATAAAGTCTAAAATCACCTTTTTAGATGTGGAACTCTTTCCATCTCTGAAATCAATGGACAGAGTCATGTAACTAAGAACTAACCACTGCTATCATCATGTTCCCCTGCTTCACCCTTCTTGTAGTGACTGACCTGGAGTTAACTACACATCATGTGGAACTGGGATGTTCTTGCTAAACACACTCTGTGTTGCAGGTGGTTCAGGAAGTCCAGAAGAAAGGACTCCTAAGACGACCAATAGATTTATTGCTAGCTGCATACCTCATTCTAGCAACGGGGTTTTGCATATTTAGGGGCATGGTAAGTTGAAGGTTTTTAATATTCTGACCTCTAATTTTTCAGTCAGACTTCTAAATTTGAAAGCATGATGTCTGTGTTAAAAAGCATGTTCATTTTGGTTGAGGAAAATACTGTGACTTTCAGGGGTAAAATAGGCTTTAGACATAGTTTGATTATTTGTAATATTTCGTGGTGCTTTCCTTCTCCATTTTGCCCTGTGTGAAGGATGTTTTTCAGAAGAATGCACAATCACAAGAGTGAAAAGCATTGCAAGTGCAGATCAACATGACCTAAAATAGTTTTTTTTTTGGTCTGATGTTACATTTAGGGCCAAAAACATGGAGACAAACCAACTCAAATCTGTATTAATTTTTGTCTGAATATAGATGCATAGTTAAAATTATTTAGGAAACTGAGTTAATTAACACTGCATGAGAGAGAAAAACTTTTCCATCTGACAAAGATTTATCCACATTATCTGACTACCACATGTTATTCTGATTTATCAAGAGGTGATCTTTGTAAATGTTTGCTTTTTAAGTGAGGTTGATTGAATGAAATTTGAGGGAATAAATCATACTGAAAAATGCTTGAAGTAGATAAATCCAGTAGTAGGTAAATCTAGTACTTTGTCAGCTCTAAAGTATTTTCAGTCTTTAGCAGAAGGGCAGACGAGTATCTTTAAGTGAACAGAATGTTCAAATGTTTTAGGTGTCTTCGACAGCCACCTGCCTGTTTGCTTCACTTGTAGATCTGGTTCTGTCTAGAGTAATTCAGGAGGTGACAATAAGTACCCAAGCAGCACTTTATTTACTTAGCACATGTTCTTTTGTAGTTCTGCTGCTCACATTACTCTGTCATCTTCTGCTGTTCCTATGAAAACTTGCATCTCATTTTTTTTTCTTCTAACCTGCCACAGACTGCTTCATTTCTTACAGATCATGCTACTTCAGAGCAACAATGGTGCAGGTTAATCGGGTGTTTTACCTGTAATTTTGCTGTGGGAAATGTTAATCTCATGCTCTAACATATGGCTTGGTTCTGCAGTTCCACTTCTTCATTTCTCAAAGGAAACTTTTTTTATTGACAGTGTGGTCATTTCCTTGTGTATTTCCCTTACCAAACAAGAACCACTTACTGGCCTTGCTTATACATAGAGATCAACTGAACATCTCTGTGCAAGATGCAGTAACCGTGATTTTGTGAAAAGCAAGTAAAATATAATGATTACAGCCCCCCTCAGACCTACCCCTTGAAAATGAGCAGGGAGGAATATCCACTGTTTGTAAACCTTGGCATTTCCCCATCAGTCACATAAACACCACACACGATGTGCAGTTGTGCAAAATGTACTGTTCAGTCCCAAAAGTGAGGCATTAACAGTGCCCTGCTGTAAAACACTTAGTGACAGCTCTTGACACAGATTAACTCATGTTAAAACAGTATTTTTGGTAGTAGTTTTAATGGCTAATGTTATAGTTCCTAATATATAGGAACTGCTTTTTGCAACTGGGTCTCTCCATGTTTATTGGGGTCTTTGTTCTTTCTGTTGAAGTGTAAAATCCAATAATCTCTCCTGTGCTGTTCTTTACAATTATTTTAAGCAACACCTGCATTGCTTTTCACTGCTACCTTGCCACAACAGTCTCTATTTGGTGACACTCACAGTGTGCTGCCCTAAAACTGGGTGCTTAACCTGAAGTTTCCATTCTTTGAGCGATTTTCCATTGGAAAGTTCATTTGCTGGGATCAAACTCTGTTTCTCAGAGCAGATCAATAGCAATTATACTTTTGCTACAGCACAGCCAAAGGAATGAATTCTCTTCCAGTCAGAATCTTCCAAGCAGGCTGTCAGTGCTTCCTTCAGTGCTCTGAGCAGGGGCTGAGAGGAAGCTGCATTTCAGCTTTTTAACTGGCCATCAAACGGGTCAGCTTTGCAATAGTTTTTCAGTGAGGCTCCAGGGTAGCAGTGCTGCAGATCACTAGTGAATCTTCAGGACTGGTAACAGGTGTCAGGTTAGCTTGTTATAGAACAAATTCTTTGTTCACAGGAAGTTTTAAAAATTCTTCTTAGATTGCTCTGGACTGCCCCGCTGAACTCTGCCGGCTATATATTCAACTTCATGAGCCTTACATTAAAGATCCTGCTGCCTATCCTAAGCTTCAGGTAAAGCATTGACTGTGGAGCACAGAGTGTTAAGAAGTGATGTATTAACCTGCACAAAGATGAAGTCACATGTTTCACCAGTGACAAGATCAATAAGGGAAGTATTCATCCATGGCAAGTGAAATGCCATTTTGTATTTCCCACTACAGCCATTACAGGGCACCAGCTCCTTGTTGTGATAAAAGTAACTTGGATTCACTTCAGTCACCCAGAGTTACACAGCCTGGTTGCTGATGTTTCTTCTAATGAAATAGATCTGTGTGCTTTTGATGATCACTCCCCTTCCTTAGAGGGGCAAAGTAGACTTTCAGCCTGGGATAATGGAGCAAAAAGGAGTGTAGTAGGACTGGATTCCTTAAGCTCACGTTACCCTTGTCACCAGTGACATACTCCTTGAAACACAACACAGTTTTTATTTAAACTAAAGCCTATTTACACAAGCACTGGGGAGGAAGGAGCACTGTGCTTAAGTTTTTGGTATCTGCAAGATTACTGTTCTTTTGTAACCCGGGCTGCTGCATGAGGGCAGGGTCTGAAGCAGTAAGGACTCACAAGTGAGGCAAGCAGAACCTAGGTATCTCTGCTGGGCCTGTTCTTTCTGGGAAAAGGGTGGCTTGGGTGTATCTCTGACCTCTCAACCAAAAGTGCAGTGGTGCCTGAGAAACAGACACCCATGTTGCATTGGACACCAGGTTTGGTGACCTATTGACATGGTCTTACAGCAAGGGGTAGGAAAATGTATCCTGGGGTGAAGTGGATTTGCATGGGGCAGAGACAACGGACATCAGTATTAGCAGAGGCTTCAGGGTAGCTGGATCCTGTCAACAGCATCCAGGTGTGAAATTCTTTTCTCAAAGAAGTTACAGCTGCAAAAAGGCCTGGGGATCATTGCTGCCAGGAATGTAGTTTTGAATAGGCTCAGCTCCTCAGTCAGCAGCTAGCTCATTTTTAAAGGTATCTCCCTCACACCACAAAGCAACTAACACTTCTGTTTACAACGCAGATGCTGGCCTACATGTTCTACTCTGTGCCCTACCATCTGATTGCTCTCTATGGCCTGCTGGTGCCTGGCTGCTCCTGGATGCCCGATTTAACCCTTATACATGCTGGAGGACTAGCTCAGGTAATTTCTCTGTAAAATGCTCACTCTTGAATTACAGGTTAATAAGTAGAGACCTATGGAATAAGTAAGGGGCCTGGGCTTGATCTTTCTGTGCCATTGTAACTCAGATCACGTTTTATATCTGTAAAAAGCTAATTTAGGGAAGTGGAGAATCAAACCTATTTTGTGTCTCTACAGGCTGCACTCTTGCTTCAGCAGACTTCTGTCCTTCTGCAGAATCTTTTTATTTGGTTTATTTAAACCTTATTAAGCACCATGAGCTCTTTAGCTGAGACCAGGAAGGAAGCCTGTGTTAAAGCTGTAACAATTGACCATGTAAAAAAACCCACCCCGAAACACATCAAAACATAAAATCTGT
Source organism: Heliornis fulica (assembly GCA_013399135.1). Classification (NCBI taxonomy): domain Eukaryota; kingdom Metazoa; phylum Chordata; class Aves; order Gruiformes; family Heliornithidae; genus Heliornis; species Heliornis fulica. The sequence goes on along the minus strand of VXBZ01000388.1, from coordinate 252,813 downwards.
TGTTTCCAAAATAGGTTTTGGCCAACTATTTAGTCTTAAAAAATAAATGTACAAGACAATTCAGTATCCACACAAACTGAACAATATCAGTTGATGACATTGACACAGTATCAGGAACATTCTGGGCCACAGACCACAGTAACACTAAGACTTGCTCATGTTGTTTGTCTTAACTCCTGTTCTGATTCTCCTAAATAAGTAATTGTAGTTAATTACTAGATGGTGCTGATGGTTATGAGAAGACTGGCCCAAAACAAAATTCCAAAGGAACTAGGAAGAGACTTCATGACCATACAGCAGTTGAGACAGTGACAATTGCTTTGTACTGTATGTTGGAGCATCCAGACAACGCAGAGAATAGGAACATGACAATAAGCCCAAGCCAGGTACCACTGTTAGACTGACACTTTGTTCCCAGGCCAGAAACAACAATCATGGATTACAAACTACAACACACCTTAACTGCCCTCTAAGGATGGGGGAGTGACTTTATTTTCTCTTTGAGAGCATCTATCACAGAGACTATGACCTTTGTTTTTTTAAACATACCACTTTACAGAGAATCTTGAATCACCAAATTATATCAAAACAGAATCTGGCAAACCTTAATCAGGAGGTTGAAATGCTCAAAAGGTACAAATATCATCCAACTGTGTTTGGCCTAAATCTAATCTAAAAAAAGGACAAGCTAGATAAAGTAGGCAAGGCAGTGTCAGGAACCTCTCTACTGACAGATTACTCAGGTTTCATGAATTCCCCAGACAGTCAGGAAAGAAACCTCTCCTTAGAAGATTGTTTAGCACAAAGAGAAGTAAACCAGATGTCAGAGTGCACGGACTATCACAGCCCTGCAAAGGCTCCAAGCAGCTCAGCTCCCCAGATTGGAGGTCATTTTTGTTTGGGTTTTGCGTTCAAAATGTTTCCGTTAAGCATTATTTTTTTAAATCACACTCCTTAGCTGTATGACTAACACATGCAACATTTTGGTGCCAAAGCCTGGAACCCCTCTGTTAGCCCTTGTTTGTCTTCAGAATAACATTGCTTTACACATTAGACAAGAAGAGATTCCCAAAGCGAACACTCAGAATACCCCATCTTACTCTGAGGCTTATCCTAGGCACGAGCAAAAGCCACAGGCTGGCAAAAAAATGTTTAGGAGAACTCTATATTTCTTTACACTCCCCACATTTCATCCTAAGTCTAGAAATTTCTTTAAGTTTAGGTGGATTTTTGTAGTTTTAACTTCAACGCACTACAGAATGAAGTTCAGTCACCCCACAACCAGACATGATTTAATTGATTTGACTTGGTGAACTGTGAGCAGCCTGGGACAAAAGATGTGTGTGACAATGAGTGGAGGGCTCAGTGCCATATTGATTTTAGTTTTGGCCATTTTGAAGCACAAGCCACATTTCCAGGTTTGACCACCATTTTCCAGTTAAAGCAGTTAAAACATACGAAGTTACAGAAACACATTCTGCTTTGTTATGCAGAAAGGGTGAACACCTCGGGGCATTTCCCCAGCAATGAACACGGCTCTTACAGATGGGGACTGTGTAGATTTTGATTATTTCTATTTCTGTTCTTATGAAGTATGGTGGGGTTTCCTAGGCTGCTGTCTCCCCACTCTATTGATGGTTTTCCTTTGGCTCAAACCTGGCCCAAACCCCTTTAAATAAGTTAGAACTTTTGTCTGGCTTTAGTCAGTTTTAGAGAGAAGGCACAGTGTGAAGGAGAACTCCTAACCTGTTTCCAGGCCTTTCTTTGTCCCTAGCAGGAGGGCTTTGACACCCCAGTAAAAAATCTCAAAAGTATTGCCTATGATTAGGCTACAGGTAAAAAAAAAATACTGTAAAAGAAACCAAAACTGTTTCATACAGAAAAAAAGCTTAATGAATAGCAGGCAAATAACTGCAAGCATCAAGTTAATCAGTGCCATGTCCAGCACCATGTGCCCTCCAAGTAGGACAGGGTGATCAGGAGGCTGGCTGAGGCTTTGGGGTTAACAAATGCTGTACATTACATGGATAAAGCTACCTTGTAAGTTTACCTGCTGATTCTCATCTGGTTGATTCCTCAGCCAAGGTTTAGGGGATTTAAGGTTCTCTGGGATGGCTCAGTACCAGTGAGCACCAAGGAATGGCTGAATCATTGAGATGATCTGATCATGGCAACTCAAGGTTGTTCTCAGCACCACACCCCTCTGCTGCAGAACAGAGAGAGAGCTCTGCAGGAACTAACAGCCTGTGCCTGGTACTTGGAGATGAGCAGGGCTGGGCTGCTGGTGAGTGAGAGGTCTGGTTAGCAGACACCCTCCTATCCCAAAGTAGGAAAAAAAAAAAACCCCAAACTGTATAAAAGCCAAGTACAGTCATGGAAAGGGAACACAAGATCAAAGACATAACACAATTTCCACAGATGCAAATCAAATAAGCAACTTCAAGAGACCTAAGTATCTTCTTAATCAAAGGGGAAAACAAAAAGCAATGTGCTACTCTGACAAATAGCCTAATAAACAGTAACTTCATTACATGTTGCATCATTAGCTCATGAAAGTCTTCATGGGCTACAAATAGAACAAAATGTTTCTGCCTTTTGTTTTTATAATACTCAAAGCTCACTAACATGCCACAGCTCCTGTAAGAGAGAAGACCATAAATAAGGCTTAAACCTTCAAAGGCATCTCAGAGGCTGAGGGATTTCTGGGTCTTTCAGGCACAGTCCCTTACAGCTCTTTCTGAGAGTGCTTATTGTGAACTTGATATGAATTTATTATCAACTTACTTACAACATACAGCTGGCTGCTCTTGGAGACCGGCAGGCCCTGCAGTCTTCCCCAGGGAAGTACGTAGCTTAGCAGCCTGCTCCCCCCAAAGAGGCTCTAAAACACTGTCAGGAGGCTGTTTGGACCTAGGCAAACACCAGACAGCCCCACACCTCCTACCTGGAGCCTGCTGGGGCAGGTGATCTTCCTGGGAAACAGCTACCTCACAGCACAAATGGCCTTTGCTGCTGAGCACTAACGCTCTGGCTGCCCGGGCTGAGGTGGCTGCTGAGGCAAGGAAAGGTAGCAGAGACCTGAGCCAAAAGCAGGCCCAGCTGAGACAGGTAAAAACAAACAGACCACCAGAGAGACAGCTATGGGGCTTATATAAAAGGCTGCTCATGCCATGCCCCTGAACACCTGTGACCTGTGTAACAGCTATTTACAGCAACACCTTGAGTGGCACTTTGCTCAAGTGTTTGTATTTGATTTCTCTGATTACTCCACTGTCTGATGCAGGTTTGCTCCATCAGCTCCCAGTGAAGTGGAGGTGGTTAGAGTCACCTGAAAGCTGATTTCCTTCTCCATTATGTATGGTCTCAGCCCAATCTTTTGCTAGAGGGGTGTGTTTTAAAGCTCCTGCACTGTATTCCCCTACTTGTCTGTCCCTGCACTGAACTGTGTCCGATGTGAGTCCACAGTAACTCCTGCTGAAGCCAAAACTGGATGTGATGTGGCCATAGTGTTCTCCTCTACACTACTGAAATCCCAGTGTCCCTTTCTCCTGCTCTACTTAAAATCAAATTGATCCTCTCAGATCTCCTCCCCTACCAGCTACCTAAATAATACAATAAAATGGTCAGACAATAGTTAATGTGCATGAGCTGTGGCTTGAAATAGCAGGTAACAGATGGAGACAAAAGACAGCGACTACCCCGATGCTTCTATCTTTAAATGTTTGTTTATGCTAAAAATACACTTCAGCCCAGCAAGCCCGTCTTTGTGTGTCACCTTCACTGTAAACCTGATCTATACCTCACAACTGGTATATAAACAGCCCAACAGCCAAGTAATGCAGAGGTTTTCTGAAATCACTGCAAGTTCTGACATCAGAATCTGGGAGACTGGGCGTAAGATTTCAAAAGGCGGCGTCCCGCCCCCACTGCTGGGCTGAGCCTTGGCAGCGCAGATCTCTGCAGTGATATCCTGGTGTGTGGACAATCAGCCACAGGAGAAGGGTGAAGCCCCACACGTGATGTGCAGAGCAGGGTCCCCGTGTGTGTCCGTAAACCTGCCACTGCACCCAAGGGGACTCTCACGCCCCTCGCCCCACAGCGGTACTGACCTCGGGTTAGACTGTGCTTTTATACTGGCACAGGTATGATGGATAATTCTGGGCCAAAAGGGTTGGCTTCACAATGTGTACTTGCATGCAGATGTCTTTCCAAAATATACATCACCTTCACCTTCTTTTAACATATATGTTATATACACACCGCAGGCTCAATTTTCCCATATCGGTGCTTCTCTTCACGCTCGAACTCCTTACATCTACAGAGTCCCTGAAGAAGCCAAGCAGCTTTTCCTGATACTGAACGTGATGTATGGGATTCTGCCCCAGCTGTTGGCCTACAGGTGTGTCAGCAAGCCGGAGTTTTTTATGAAACCAAAACAAGAAGAGAAATCGGAATAGCACAACTGTTTCCCGCTCCTCTTTTTGGCTGTCTATATAACTGGGTTGGGATGTAACTGAACTGCTTAAATGGAACCCAGGTGAAGCGTGTGTGTAAAACTGCACAAGTGTGTAAAGTTGCACGGTCTGTTTTGTTTATCCTACTCAAAAAGGGAAAATAAAGGTGACTGCCTTCAGTACCACTTCTCAACGCTTTGACTTTGCGCTGCAGCGGAGCTGCTAGTTCCCGTAGCTATTTTTAAGTAAGCTGCTGCTTTGACAGTTTTAGAAATACTGCATGAAGTTAAAGAATAATAATGATGTCAGTGTTTAGCCTCCACACGCTGGGGAGCATCAGAGCCAGCAGTCCTTCCACAGAGCTACTGCAGAACCTGAAGGTCAATGATTCCAAGTGTGAAAAATTAACATACATAACTCTGTCACATGCACATCTTTTATTTGTTGAAAAGTATGTCCTGTGGGTCAAAAATCCCAAGAAATCTCTGCAGAAGCAACCAACTCCGGTGGTAGGACTCAGGTATGATATGCAAATCATACAGCTGTGTTAATTGTTTTAAGGATTCACTTTGGCAGGCACTGCTCACCTCCTCAAGTCGAGCGTGAGCTTTCCAGCGCTTCCGAACTGGGCACGGGAGGGAGCCCTGTGCCATCGCCACACTGGTCCCCCCCCAGCATGTGTTTGCAGAGAGGAGGGGGCTTGGCCGGGTGCTCCTCCTCAGCCACGGCCGCTAATGCCGCTGGGTCACAGCCTAAGCGGCAGCCAATGCAGCCGCCGTGGCTGTGTGCTTCTGTTTGCAGTGGGGACCGCTTCTGTGACTACACCTGTCCTTGTGCTGGAAGCAGCAGTGTAGTGCCTTGCTCACAGAGGAAATTAGGTGATACATTTTAACTGGAAACACTTTATTTTGGGGTGTTGGCTCTTGGGTGGTTTGATTGAGAGAATTTTGTCTTTTTCAACCTAACCAGTAACAAGAAAGCAGCAGCTCATGCGCATGCGAGTTGCACCCTGCAGCCCAGCGAGGAACCCATGCTTTAACCCCCCGTCCAGCACTGCCGTGCAGCTCACTGCAGCGCTGCAGGAGAGACCCCTCAGCTCTGCACCTCCAGCCACAGGGGCAGGTTAGAGTAACCACACCACATCTCAGTCAGTGCTTCTCAGCAAAGGGGAACTCAGCAGCACCCAGCAGCACCCAGCAGCACCCAGCCTTCCTGGTGTGGGCTCCTTCCAGGTACACCAGGATTTGGGTTAGCTCCATCCCAGTCCGTCCTCCTGGGAAAGCAACCCCAGAGCTGCTGGGCTGCAATGGGACACGCCGGCTCACAAACGGCCATTTGAGCCTCCAATGTTCCCTCTGATGTTTTTAAAGAAACTTTGAATACATTCAAGGTGAATTTAATAACCTCCTGTTATCCAGAAAAGGCAAAGTACAGAAAAAATAAAGATCTCACCTGCACTTGTATCTATTATGGTCAACTCATGTTAACAGAATGTTTTGCTTTAATACTTGACTTACATTAATACCTCACATTATTACACGTATGAAGCCAAATATGACGCTAACTTAGTTGCTTACAACCTCAAACCTTACTCCCAATACACATTCCAATAAATTTATTCTGTAAAAACAATACATTTTTTTGTTTTCTTTTTTTGTTTTCTTTTTAGTTTTTTTGTCGTGGTTTTTTTTTTAGTTTTTTACAGTAAACTCGTCAACTACAAACCTTGAATACGCAAAAGATGTTCCAAGGACAAGCATAACAAGGATTGATAAAACCAGACTAAATATGTTTTCACAATAAAAGCTGGCATAAAAATAAATAAAAATCTCTATTATCACAATAGCAACAATAATGTACACAGAATAATGGATCTGGAATGCTTACTTACTAGTCTAGTCCTATTTCCAAAAGGAAAAAAAAAAAGCCAGAATGACAGCATCCTTTTTTAAGCCTTTCATTATTTAAAATCGATGTTTTCTTTTGGTTTCCCATAGGGTTCTATATCACAGTAAGCTTAAAAATGGAAAGCATCCAAACGAATGATTTCAAATTGTGTTGGCATTGGAAAAAACCCTTGTATTAATCTAAAGAAACACAAAAAGACTTTCACTAACTCCACATATAGGAACTAAGTCAGATAGTGTACATTACATCATGATTTTGAGAAGTATTAAGAGTATAACTAGCTAGGTACTTCTAATAAGGAAAGGTATTTTATTACATTATTGAACTTGGCGGTGATCTCAGCTGAAGAGGAATTTTTCTTTTATGTTGTAAACCGATCAAAAATCAACAAAGAATGGATATAGGGAAATTGAAAAGCATGACTGTAGGTGGAAGATACTTAGTCTTGTATGGAGGGGACTCATTCCTAAGATTTACTTGTGTTTTTTTAAAAAAAACACTGATTTAGAATGATGTAATTTGGAGTTCCACCTTTTCTATCTAGAAAGGGGATCTAAAACATGTTCAAGTATGCGATACCTTCATAAACCTCTGCCACTGGTAAAGGGCAACTTCATGCAACCAAAGAATATGAAAATCAAAAAGTAACCCTTAGAAAAAAGGGTAAAATGTCATTTCTGCAAACACAACGGATAGGAATGTGAATAATGTGCATACAAACTGGGATGCTGTTGATGATACTAATGAACAGATGTGGTGACTCATATCAAATCCAAGAATATTAGACAACCAAACATGGAGCCTTCTTGTGTTTTCCCTTAATATTCAGCAGTCATTATGTTGGTTAAGTCTGAAAGAGAGGGAGAGAGAGAGAAAAAAAAACACATTTAGTGTAAGAAAAAAGCACGCTGCAACTAACAGATATAATTAACACCATATTCCCACACTTCAAAGTCACAGGCACCAGGAACCACCTGGTCTGTTTGAACAGACATTTTTTCCTCGGGAAAGCTGCTGACGCTCCCTCCTCTAACCACCGCACTGCGAAGCACTGAGGAGCACTCGAACAGGGACCCGGCAGGGCTGCGCTCAAATAAGCAGCTCCAGTCACACCTGGGGGTTTTTGTTTCCCCGGCCACTTCATCAGGAATCTTGTCATTTACCTCACACACAACTGAATTTTGCATTTTCTCACCGCCCTGAATCACTGACCAGTTTCACACAGAAGCCGAGGCACCGCTGTGTGCCTGAGCAGCCCGGGATGAGACCCCCTTTTGTTCAAACACAGGAACAAGGCAGCCCACATATCTGTGTGGGAAAAGGACAGAGTCTGGCTCAAAGTTCACTGTAGCTGATGACAGAAAAGGACAGGGTTGTCCTCGTGATCATGGCAAGTGTCTCCAAGGCTCGGTTTCTTCCTACTAACCAGACATAGCAAGGCTGACCCGCAGGCACAGGGACATGCTACTCTTCTCCAACACCATGAAGACATGTGATGCTCCATAACAGCCTGACCCTGAGCAAGGTGTCTTCTCCTCTGTCAACAATTCAGCGTGAATACCTGTCCACCCACAGCCTGATGGCCAGGAGGAAACCCAGCAGACAGGTGGTACGAAGCAATGAGGACTGTATTTGGTGTGATCATCCCAGAAAAAGGATCAGCCTCAAGGAGTAAGTGCAGGGCAGGGAGTACAGGTTAAATCTACTAGGGATGATGATTCTTTGTTTCACACAGGACCCAGAGGAGGCTATGAAAACACGGCATCTCCACATCCCTGCGCCAGCAGTTTCCTGCCTGAGCTCTCCCTGGTCTGGCCCATCACAGCTGCTGCATGTGATGCCATGGCTATAGCAGACTATACTTCTCTTTCCAAGAAGATAAGAGACACAAGTGTCCTTTCAGCAGCCTGGGATCGGGCTCTGGTCGCTGCTGCACCGTGTTTGCTCAGTGTGGGTCTTCTCTCCTACAACAAGGGGTTTGCACACAGTAAGTACCGGAAACCTGCACTTTCCGTGTGGGAGGTCCTGGTACATCCTGACTAATGACACATGATAGGGGGTTATTAGAACATGCTCCTGTGTGTAAGGATGGCTTGGAGGAACTGCTGGAGACCTGCTGCCCCCAAAAAGGTGCATGATGTGCCACTCATCCTCTACAACGCCCTTCTGTTTAACAGTTGATGAGACTGTACTCAGAGATGCTTTGGACACCTGGCCTGGAGGGCTTTGCTGCCGTTTCTTCCCTTCCAAGGGAAGTGCAGACACCCATTAAAACAACTACAAGTGATTAGTCCATCAGGCCATGCCTTCTGCTAAAGTTCACAACGACAGCTGCGACCCTGCACTGGCAGGCAGGGTGGGTGGAAGCCGGTCACTAGGGCATCGCTCTCAGACCCGGCAAGGAAAGCTGTCCTTGTGGAACCTTCGTGCTTATCAACAGCAATGCCCCTCCAGGCTAAGACAGGGGTCTCAGTGGGGCACAGGGAACAGTCACACTTCCACTCCTCGCTGTCTCAGACAGGTCCACTAGGTCACAGCGTAGCACAGGAAGGACAACAAAGAGACAGAGCTACCAATCATCTCCAGGATTCGGGAGCTTTCAGTACCATCCTCCAGCTGGAGCACGTTTTACCTTCCAGGAGCACTGCCAGGTGCCCGGCCGGTCAGCGGGTCTCTCCCCTGGTGCAGGCAGCCCCTGCGGCCAGCGGGGCTGCGCAGGGACCCGGGCTCCTTCCCCTTCCCGGCAGCATGCGCTGCCAGGCGCCCGAAGCAGCTGCTGAACAAGGATGCAGCAGAGCTGCGCAGTTTCCATGGTCTCCATGGTTTCACATCTCCAGAAACAGATCAACTCCCATCATCTTTGTTTGAACAAGTCTCTCAGTTTTCCTGTCAGACACGATGCAACGTGTGTCACACTGACCAACGCGGCTGCGCACCAGCGAAACCGCACAACACCTGACTTACGTGAGTGAAAAAAATCCAGTTGTCAACAGAACAGAAGCACAGAGACCAGAGAGAGCAGGGAACAAAACTAAGCCCCCAAATTGCTTTGTTATTTCTGGCACTGAAAATTCCCTCCTCAACAGTGTCTGGCAACTGACTCAGCCATCCTGTACTTAAAGGCTCTTGCTGGATGGGCAGAAGGGTAATTATTTACTTGCTCTGTATGACCACTGTTATTCCATGTTGGTTTGAGGTCAAAATGGTAACAGCATTCAATGTACACAGAGATGCAAAGCGTGTATTCCATCTACACTGGCTGCTTTCATCTCACCTGCATTCAGACATACCTGTTTCTCCTGGGCTATGTCCCACTGCCTTATTGAGCAGTGCTGTGAAACTGAGCTATAGGCTGCAGCAGCAAACACACCTCGTTACACCAGAGAGTATCCTACTATTTACTTAATTAATTTAAAGAGAGATTTTCACTACACAATAGTTAAACACATTTTTACAAGTACTGTCTCTTTTTGGAGGGATAGATTTTAACTTATCCCAAACTGCTGGAAAAAATTCAGACAGACATACACACTCTCTTTCTGTTTTCTGAGGAAATACCCCCACAACTACACTGCCAGAGCCCCAAATGCTACGCTTCTGCTCGACAAAACCCCAAGCCTGTAACGCAGCCTAACCAGTGTTCTTCTTGATAAGAAGGAAAAGTGATGGAACCAAACATCTCAAAACCACACTGGAAGGACACAGTGAACCTGTCCTCCTCTGGCCAGTTTGGCCGTAACGCTTGTCTTTCACAGCAGTAACTGGAATTGTTGCTACCCCACAAGAACATCATAACAAAAAGTACATCCTGGACACGGGCTGGTTTAAATATGTTCTCCCAATTGCAATAGTATCAGATGGCAGTAATTTTGGACCAGATTTTGATCCCCTTATTCATGCTGGCAAGCAGTCACCTCCACAAATAGATCCCCTGACTCCCATGTTAGTAACTGATTGTCAGTGTGAGTAAAAAGATCACAGTCCCTTACCCCACCTCAATAGTCAGGCTGTACCAGGAGCAAAAAAAGAAAAAGTATTGAATTTCCAATGAAGTGATTATTTTTTCAGACTCAGTAAAACCCTTCACCTCCCGAAAGGCAGCCACACACATCCCTACACACAGAGAACGTCTCACGTATCAACACGATGTCCAGACTGTAAGTAAAATAATGGATACCAAAAGGAAACCTTGCCCTGAGTGCTGACCTTAACACTCAAATACGCTCTGACAGGGCAGGGACTGCAGTCAGCTTTCAGCCATCACTGTATGGGTGCCCAGAGAGTGACAGTAACAAGGAACCTAGGTGTGCAGTTAGGAAGATTCAGAGTTACACCAGCCAAGAACCAAACATCGGAGATTTAAATGTGGAATGTAAACCCACTGCCATGAATTCACTGGTTTATGAGCTAATTTTGTACCACAAAAAGTAAACAATGCAGAGCCACGAATACCCTTTCCACTGGAATACTGTGTTTACATGGTACTTTGAGAAAGCCAAAATTATTTAGTATTTACTGCGTGTATGACTCGACTTGAGCAAACTCTGGATGGGCAGCCTTAGCTAATATATTATTATTTAATTAGTATTAGATAATAAAACCCTTTTCATCTTTCTGGGGAAGGAATTGGCCAAAGAACAGCGGTGAGGGCAAGAGCTGGGAAACGGTCAGTGGTGGGACACAATTACAAGCGATGGCTGGTCTGCAGGAGCTAATGTCTCCTCTGTTTAGAGGGCCTGGAGTCCTCAGGAATAGCTGAGAAACTACAGGGTGGAGGTAAGAAAATAAAGCAGTTTTTGTCAACCCCAGGGATTAAAAAAAATAATTACATGTTGAGCCTTTGAACAGTGTGAAATTGGAGGGAAAATATCATAGCTTTTGAAATACTTTTATTTGCTCTGGGTTTTGAGTCTTTAGGAAGCCAACACTTCACTTTTACAAGCCTTCCTCTACCACCTGGAGGTTAGAAATTTCATTAAAAAATAGAGGTGAAGATGTACCTGCAATCATTTGACTTCAGCAGTCAACCCTTCAGGATCCCCATAATGCTGAGGGTAAGAGTGTGATTAAACCCTCCCCTGCTCTGAAGAGGGGAGATGGATCTCCATTACAAACCAGTCACCACCCCACTGCTATTAGTTTGACAAAGATCAAAGCCACTTGTGCCCTTGTGGCAGCTCTTGCAGGGCCAGAGACCTGGGAGGTGCAGGGCACAGGAGCCAGAGTCTCTCCAGGACACAGCCTGTGGGGAGCACTACAGTGAGGTGTAGCTGAGCCCTCAGCCTCTGGTCTGCCGGCTGCCCTGGCCCTTCCCACTCCCCCACTACCTGGCTTCTTTTAATCAGCTAATCCCTGTGGCAACACCAGGGAATGGAGCCACCTGCCGTCGCCATCAGAGCCCTCAACTCCCATTTTTCTTGTCTCTGCCATCACGTTATTTTGGAAGCTCTGCTCTCCTGGTGCCAGCCCTGGGCAGCACCAGCCCCTGGCCGTGGGGTAGGCCGCAGGACGCCTGCAGTGTCCGGAGCGCAGCGGGCCTGCCACAGCGCTGCGCAGGAGACAGCCCGTCACCTGCTGGCTGTGGGTGTTGGCCCAGTGCTCTTCTCATGAGGTAAACGGTTTTAAAGACCATAAATCCATCTATGACCGTGTCTTTTAGCAGACCTAGACATACTTCTGAGTTCATGCATGTGAACAATAGGACCACAGCCCAACTCTGTTGGTCTTTCTTGACCTTCCTTTCTATAGAAGAGAAGTTCAAGTCTGTGGGCTGGAGGAGCTCAACACCCTCTGTCAGACTCCCTGTCCGGTGGCTGCAGGACAGCCGGCCCTGTACCCCAGGAGGTCAGGCTGGGACTGACGGCTCACACCTCCTGGCTGAACCCCGCTTACTCTTTCCCGGAGCGCCTGTGTCTGCTGAAGGCATACTCTCCAACAGAGACCTGCTCTGGCTCCGGGGATGCCAGGAGATGGAGTGTCCCCTCCTGGCCCCAAATGAGAACTGCACCAACAATTAAATAAATGATATGAGTTGTGAGATGCTGATTCTGCAGCAGAAACACCCAAGATGAAATATCTGGATCAGGATGTGAATTTCTCCAAACTTATCAGTGCTTTTATCTCAAACTGCTCTTAGAACTGTCTCTCCACCTCTCTTTAGTACATGCTACTAAACCTCCACTTTTCCCCTGAAGTGGAATGAAAGCATCCAAGATCCAGTTAAAGACTGGTCATTCAAGTGTGAGGTCAAAGCCGAGTGCTGGGGTTGCAGAAGTTGGAGCAGAGCCAGCTCCTCGCACGGGGACGACAATGGTAACTGATTACTCGTGGAGCTGGTGCTGGCAGGAAGGACACAGAGGCTGTTGGTGGCATTTCAGCACAGAGGCTGAGAAAGCTGCAGTCCTGAAAAGGCTGCAGAGCCCCATGCTGTTCTAGCATGCTGCACCCCACCTCCCAGGGTCACAAGCACCTCACGTATGGAAGGATGAGCCGTATGAATGTCACCAGACACTAGGTCAGGATCCTAGGGGCCTTTTTAGCCACATAATGTGTGACTGACCTAACTCTGCAAGCATTTGGTCCTTTCATGGAGAACATACTTGAAGTTCACAGACATATCCCCTGTCACCACCCTCTTGAACCTCCTGCCACCTCAGAAGGACCTTACAGCCAGTTTTCTCACTCCAATACCTATTTGAAGGTATGAGTGTCACAGGGTTTGCCAGCCAGAACATGGACAACACATGCACTACTCACTCCCCACCCTCATCAGCCCCAGATTCTGGGGTGTGATGCTGGGAACCATGTCATGGGAGAGCATCAGGGCACATTGTCTTCCTGACCCCACGAGCTGCACAGCAAACTCTTGGTAAAGCAAAGAGCCCCAAAACACATCCACTGTGCCCAGAGAGACAGGGAAAGGACGCTCTGGGAGGAGCCTTTAAGGGGCAGTTGCCCCAGAGGTTGTGTTTTGAGAGAAAGGGTTGAGGCTCAGCATGCAGCTGGGTGCAGAGGCACCTCGGCAATGTCAGAGGAGAGGTTGTGCTGGCTGGCTGCCTCTCACACCTGGGGATTCGTGTCACTCAGCGGTCCCTGTGACAGCCCAGCCCGGCTGCTGGCCACGTGGCAGAGCTCTGGCACGGAACTGCACAAGGACGGGTTCCGGGACTGAGTGGTAATGCTGGAGCAGGGAGGCTGTGCGGCTCCAGAGGCACGGGAACAGGGGTGTCTGCTAGAGGCAGCTGATGATTAACCAACTCCTGTGCCTGTTCCTCTGCCCTGCAACCTTCCTTTCTCTTTTGTGGTCACAACAAAGTAACATTGATATGAACAAACAGCTGACACAAACATACAAGGAGATCACATGGAGCAGACTGTAGGTCCCCTCCTTGGAAGATTGTATCCTGAGCAGGATCTGCCCTAAAACCCACAGTATGCAGAGTCTGTAAATTGCACATGAACTCTCATGAACTTCAAATAAATCAGTGGGAATGCACAAATTTCAAACAACTGTGAAAGGATAAGCAGGCTCCCACTGTTCAGTGAGCCAAACCACATTATGCAAAGGCTGATTCTGCTCTCACATCAATTTTGCATCATTCCAGCTCATAGTTTTCAGTAGTTCCTCTCAGCTGACATCCCTGCAAGTGTTGGAACAAAAATAATGCTAATAGTATCTTTTCTCATTCAGTTGTTTCTCTAGAGTAAACTTTGTACCTGTGCAGGGACCAGTCCCACATTTCTGTTCTAGACACATTCTGAGCACTGAAATACAACCTTTTTGGGGGGCAGGGAGAAATTTAATGAGAGTCAACAAAGGCAAGTGTAGGGTCTTGCATCTGGGGAGGAACAACCCCAGGTACCAGTATAGGTTGGGGACTGGCCTGTTGGAGAGAAGTGCAGGTGAGAGGGACCTGGGGGTCCTGGTGTATAGCTGGATGACCACAAGCCAGCAATGTGCCCTTGTGGCCAGGAAGGCCAATGGCATCCTGGGGTGTATGAGAAGGGGCGTGGACAGTAGGTCAAGAGAGGTCCTTCTCCCTCTCTACTCTGCCCTGGTGAGACCTCACCTGGAGTATTGTGTCCAGTTCTGGGCCCCTCAGTTACAGAAGGACATGCAACTCCTTGAAAGAGTCCAGCACAGGGCCACTA
>VXBZ01000388.1:228154-238199 GCA_013399135.1 Heliornis fulica | reverse complement strand
TGATCCAGCTCAGGCAGTGGGGTTGGACTAGATGATCTTTCAGGGTCTCTTCCAACCCCTGACATTCTGTGATCCTGTGTGATTCTGTGAACTTAAACCGATCACACGTGGCATGCACGGGTCAGCGCGATGCAGTGCCCCCCAGCCCAGCTCCAAAGCCCCAGCAGCAAACTGCACAGGAAGTGAATTACATTAACAGAAGATTACCCCTTCACTGGTTTTCTGCAAATCTGAAGAAGTGTTTCTTGTGTCATTGCCTGCGTCCCCAGCATCAGAGCTGCTCTTATTTTCCTCCTCTTTGCAGTCCTTATCATCTTCATCTCCAGGAGATTTCCGTGACTGCTTGGAAGATTTCTGGAATGATCAACAACAAAGTTAAAAGTAACTTTTGTTTTTACAAACTTTTGTAAAACTTGTATAAAAATTTTGTTTTTACAAACAAAAGTAAAAATTGAGCTTTAGTCATAGAAAGACACTTCTGAAATGTTATGTGGAATGCTGTCTGATCACGTGGTTCCCTGTTCAAAGTGAATATTGGAGAGAAAACACGAGGTAAAAAGTGTTTTTGGGGTGAATTAGCTGGAGCTACTGCCATCAATGAAACAAAAGGCGAAATTCTGTGCTCAGCACAGGTTGGCAGCACAATTGACTGTAAGACAGACACGGTAACAGGAGATGGGTATTAGTGTTGGGTCACCTGTAGGTTTTGCTAGATAATGAAACAGATGGTGCCAGCTTGACAAAAGTTTTGATTAAACACAGAGATGTAAAATGAGAGTAACATTAGCAGAGCTGCTTTCCATACTTTAGTGCTGTCAGCTTTAATATATTAACATTAAAGCCACGTGGAACCAATACATCTTTTCTGCTCCCTTTATGTTATGCCATTCTACAGTACAAAAGGATAAATTGTGGCATTAAGCCACCATTTTCCTAATCCCCTGTTTGCTCAGGGTCTTCTGGAAAGACGATGGTAGACCAGACCTGAATTTCTAATGTAAAACACAAAAAGGGGGTGAAATTATTTAATATATTTTGTTCACTAGATGAACCACAAAAACTCCCACTCTCCCCAAAACCGAGCCTGGATCAGACTGTTTGCTTGCTTCTTTCCATTTCATTTAGATTTCACTTCCAGGAAGAATAATATGAATGGGAATGAACCCGACTGCCACAGTTTCTGCAATATCTGAAGCAAAGTACAGACTTGGAGGCACACACAGAACTGGAGGAAATGACTTTACTGTTGCTCCCTTTAACCCAGGTGACCAGTGAGAATCAGAATAACTGAACCCAAAGTTGTCACTATGTGGGTGATTACATTCACCAGCCATTATGAGGCAGAGTGAGACACACTACTCCTGGCTTCCTCACCTATGCTGTTACTTAGATATTAACAGGTCAGTTAGGTGCTACATTGTGGGTATCTACAAATTGAGCGCCCTGCTCCCTGCCTAATGAATTAGCTCTTTCTCCCTCCCATTCTTTGTCCTGAATTATTTTACACTCAGCTACAAGAGGAGCAGCTGAGCACATCTGACTCTGCCCCATCTTTTAGCATGACATCTGGGGCACTCACTCTGGAGACAGGAGAGGGAAGCTGGAATTCTCTCAGACAGGAACCAAACCTGAATGCATGTCTTCCAGGAGGCACACGCCTAAGGCTTTGTTTTGCTCTTCATGGGAACTACCTATCTATCTAAGATGACCAAACCCATCAGGCCATCTTTGTAGGGATTCCCATTCCAGCCCTTCTGAACTCCTTTCCATGCTTTCATCTCCTCCTCCAAGTGTGGGTGTTTGAACAGGGCAGAGTTTGAACCAAGTCTGTTTATAAAAGCAAGAGTCCCTCCCTCTGCCTGCATTTCAATGCCACTGTTACGGTCCTGGAAGCAAAATGCTGAAATGGGATGAACAGATTGCCGTGAGGTGGCCAGTACTCTAATTATATATGCACATAGGTAACAATGGACAAGCTCAGAAGATAACCTTTGAAGTGTAGGATTTTTTCCGTTTTGAGCCTGCTTTTTCATTCTTTCTTTTTCCTTTTCCATCCTCTTCTACCCGATCACCTTCCTCCTCGCTGCTGGCATCTGCTGTATTTCCTCCTTCTCCTTCAGTTTCTGATGAGCTCTGTTGCTGGATTGCCTTTAAAATAACAGTAACAATAATAACATAAACAACAAAAGCATCACTACAATCTATTACTTATATTTTGTTCTGTATTGAAGACGGGAATAGTGGTATCAGACATCTTGCACTTTAATCGCTACAGTCAGGAAGAGCTCAGGTTATTCTTACAACTATCAAGAAAAAGGGCTGCAGAGGCAATTTCACCACTTGGAAACAGTAAACAGATGCAGATTCTGGGATAGCAACTTGTGAGGGGTTTGCACAGAAAGAGAAGATCTGATAACAAAGATGTGTTTGCTGAAGATCTGAGGTTTGCTCAGTGCAGAGACCTGGCGTGTTCCATTTTGGGCAAAACTAGAGAAACCTTTTGCCTCTGGCTGCAATAGCAGAGACTCATTCAGAGATGGCTGTTACAACCCCCAACCCCCAAAGGGCAAGAGCTCCATGTTAGGCAAAACCAAACACTGACCAGAAGGCTGAGAGCTCTTTGACAGTCCATCTCCCACAGACTATTCACTAGGTTTTTTAAGATCCCCAAGTGTATGCAAAACATCTGCAGGGCTGAAAATCTGAAACAGGAACTGAGAGGGGCAGCAGCTTGTCTGCAGGTGGTCCATTCTCTGGATTGTAAGGTTTTGTGCTGATAGGTAATAGGTGCTTGCCTTCTTTTGTAGGTGATTTCTGCCTTCAAAGGACCACATTTTTTTTAATGAGAAAAGTTCTTTGGCTTTATACAGCCCAGCAACTACCCTTCTCCCCCATCAGCTTCACTGACTCTTTGCTCTGGACATCCAACAGGGAGAGCTGTTGTACAGCTGCTACTATCTCCTAGCAGCAGCTTAAACCTCCACCTTTTCACCCCTCACAACTTTGGCACCGGTGTCCTACGTGTTATACATTACCAACGTAAAAATCAGGAGTTCAGTGACCTTAAGGTCTGTGTAAAATACACTGAACCTGATATAAAAATAAACAACAGAAAGAAGTCAGAAATTATTCATGTTTATACCAGAGTAAATAAAACCTTCCATTTTTAATTCAACTAAATCTGCCGCAGAATTTTCCACTTCACCACCCCAGAATATCACAACAAGCAAAGGGCTCTGCAGGATGATTAAAGTTCAATTTGTCACAGAGTGCAAGACCACGGCTGTCTTCACATTACACAGTTACAAAAGGTGTGAAACTTTCTAGTTACACCAAACCTAGGACCTTCCACATCACTCTTACAATGTTTACACTGACAAGACGCCTTCAAAGAAGAAAAGAAAGATAAGGAGGCACAGAAGTGAAAGTCATTTACCTGATATCCAGTAAACTTTACTCCAGGGTTGTTTTCTATTTCCCACAGGCCTTCATTAAATCCTTTTCGCTTGTTCGACTTCCCAAACTTATCTTTATATTCTTTATATGGGAAAAGGTCTTTGGGCCCCAGGAATGCACTGCATTTTAACGAAGGTAACATTCAAAACAGAACTTAAATTCCTCCTCTTCAAAAAAAATCTTACATTAACAATGCAAATATTTTCTCTATCCTTCTGCTCATACCATCATCTCTTTTCCAGTTTTATTTATTTGTTTGCTTATTTATTTAACATACTGACTTTGAGTTACTGCTGTGAGTCTGATTTAATGTATTGGCTCACCATCCTGATTGATGTTGCAAAATCATGCTGGGTCTCTCTAGAAACAACTAAACCAAGTCTCATTTATTATATTAACTACTGCTGGGAACTGGCACTTGAACAGTTTATGAAAGGGATTATATGACGTAATTGCCTGCAATAGCAAGGGACCAAACTTCCCAGTCCCTGTGTTACACATCCAGAAAGCCTGAAAAATACTGCATGAAAAGTTAAAGCATGTAAGGAGTGACTAGAACCCACGAGCCTAAACTTATCCCTTGCACTACTGGACAGAAAAAGCAGTGGCATTTATTACTATCTATCCTGCAGATAAGCCTGGGACTGTCCTTCTGGGACTAACGCCCCGCCTGCTGGATTCCACGCTAACACAGTAACAATGTTCTCTCGCCCAAAAAACTTTTAATTTCATATAAGACAAGAAACAATGGGTGAATATAGGCAGATGAGTAATACAAGGAAACAATGAGACACACAGGGTGCTTGTGGCCAAATTGTTTTTTAGACAGCACAGCAAAGGAGGGATTTTGTGCTGTGCTGCTGCATAAGTCAGCTATGCACTGTGCCAATTAATTTCAGGCACAGGCAGCACAATGCAGGGGAAAATAATCATAAAAAAGAGTGGTGATTTATGTTGCTTTTTCTACATACTTTACAGTAAAATTCTAACTTCTTACATAAAACTGAAGAAAGTATCCTTTCCTTTTCATTGGGTACCTATATCCAGTGTATTTACTGTGCTCTGTATCATGGTACAGGGGGGTGGATAATCATCAGTTAAATTAAAAACAGCAAAGGCAAAAAAAAAAATCTTCATTCCCACATGGAAGATTCTATGTCACCAATGACCAGAGCTCAGCAAGTCACAGTGTCCTTCACTATAATCACTGTCCTACTTTGCTGATGATTTTTGCAATTAATGTTAACTCTGTGGTCTCCATTACCATGGGATGATGGAGCTCCACCATTTGCAACACATTTATTCTCGTAACATCACCACAAGGTTGGGAAGTCGCCCTTTTCTGCAGACAGACTTTGAGTATGAGCCCAAGATCATACTCAAAACTGATAGCAGAGGACAGAGAGAAACCCAACTCTCTCAAGTCTCAGTCTAACAAATTCATCACAGGATCTTATTTCTTCCTTGCTGTAAACATAGTTATAGATTAATGCTTGATTTATGCCCTGATTCTTCCCAGCTTTTATGAATGTGTACTTCATTCATTTCAATCATCTCACTGGCCAAGAAGTTTGCCAGTACAGAGCCAAGTGGTGGCTAAAGGCCTCAGATGACAAGTCTCTGGGGAAAGAGTTTCCTTTTAACAACACAGGAGACAGAATGGTATCCACACTCAGTTGTTTTGTTGAGAAATATCTCAATTATAAAATTACAAAGCAAATAATGCATTTCTACCTGAAAGCTCAATAGTGATTTCCAAACTAACAGATGTTTCATTAATATTAAAAGCTATAACAGAGGAAGGGATGGGAATAAACTGTTGATCTATGCTTTTGCTAATACTAGAAGATGTCACTTTGTTGCCAAAAATACATACACACAGTTCTTACACAAATAACAAAGGAAAACTGCATGAAACTTACCATGAGCTACCTTAATTTAGCTCAACAGTAATGTATGGAAATGTTTCTACAGCCCTTTATGTATAGTAAACACTGAAAAATTGGCTACATCTTTGTTTGAAATATGTTCATTGGTACTGGGAGAGTGCAACAGCTTCTACTGCTCTGCTGTAAAACTAAGGAGCTGCAATTTTTAACAGTTACGCTTTTTAAATTATTAAGGTATAAACCAAGAAGTGTTTCTCTGTTTCAGATGTTAACAGTCAGATCAGGGGCTAGCAACAACCAAAACAAAGGAGATTAGCAGCTTGGGATTCATTCATTTCAGAAAAAAAAAAAGTGGTCTGAGGTTTTTCTCCAAATATTTCTCAAGAAAAATCTTTCTATTAAAAAAAAAGAGAATTGGTTTCTGATTTTAAAGCATCAGGAGTTTATTTGAACTTTACTCTTTTTATTTTGTAACAGTAGTAGTAGGTGCCTCTAAAATTGAATATTGTCATCACAGTTTCATTTTTCCTTTTTGTTAAAGGAATTGTAGAAAACATGTTCCTTGCAACTGGGGAAGGAAAGGTTTTAAAATGTAAACAGTTCATGCCAAATGGAAACTGATTTATTTAACCACCTGGGACAATTTTTAAAACATGTATGTTATGATTTTGCGTCACTTAGCAATTACTAGGTGACCTAACTTCCCCAGTCTGTTCTGGGGCCTGGCTTACCCTAGGAGCTCAGCTACCACAATTCTTCTATCACTTCTGAGATCTCCATCCTACAATACCCCTAGCACAAATCTCACAGGAAAACATACATTTTAAAGCTATGTGAGACTGCATGAGATTCTGGGATCTGCTTCCTTTCATTTTACAAACTCCTCACGAGTTCTCACGCAGGACACGGACCCAGACGTGCCTAATACAACAGCCTGACCTCTGCTATCTACATCCAGGTAAAAAAAAAATGCCCCTGCATCTGAGTTCAGGTGACCCTTTAATAAATTTACATCAACACTATTCTTTATGGGAATCACAGGCCCTGGTTATTATTTACACTTACACCACAGCATACCATCCACATGGCAGCACTCCCACCTACTTTGAGGTTACACTTCCATGAGCTGATACAAACGAGTTGGGCTTACAGGAGCTCTCTCTAGGCTCCCAATAGCTTCAGTCAGGATTTGTTCCAATCCAATCAGTGGAGATGACACTAGCTGCTGTGGAAGATTATTTTAAAAAGGAAAAGATCGTGTTCATTTACTTACGTTTCATGAGTCCCAAAAAAGAAGATGGGGTATTTATTTGCTGGGGGCTTCACAGCTCCTTCAGGGAGTTCATCAATCTGTGAGACAGAAACGGAAGAAAAGGATTATTCCCAAATGTGGTGTCCCTCACCCAAGAATCCCCGCCGAGCCGCAGAAATGTATCCTGCACCACCACGAGCCAGACAGGGGAAATGGCTACTGGCTTTTTAGGCAGGCGAGTCAGCATATGACAGAAACAGTATGAGATATTTCTGAGACAGATGACCAAGGAACAAGCAAAAGTTTTAATGATTTCATGGGCGTTATAATACACAGAGGTAATAAAATCAAGTGTGCTTAATTCAGGTGTTAACCTCAGATGCTGCCTCATCAAAGGCCCCGAAGCCCGAGGGTAATCCTGTCTGTCTCACAGCCACCTACAAAATGTCTGCGACAAACGGGGAACAGGTGGTGTCTCTGAGACTGCGCGGCTGAAAACCGGACATCTCCCATTGCTGCTTCCTGGTAGTAATGGTGGTACCCAGTGTAAAATGCACATCACATGCCAGGGAGGAGGGTCTGAGGCTCCCCTTCCCCTGCAGCATCCTAGAACTGGTTTTGGACACCATTCCCCTCTGTGCTCCATAGCTTCTTCCACATTTTATCCGTGGCCTCATATTTCTCAAGATACAGCACAGAGCAGCTAAGGGAGGGATGGTGAGGGTGCTCTCCTGATACGGCTGGGATGGGAACAAACTCCTCAGGCTGAGCAGTGCCTACACCCCATCTTCTGAAGGCTGAGCCAGAGCGATGATCAGGAGATGGGAGGTTAGGCCCATGACTTAAGTCTTGTCCAAATATTTTTCAGTC
Organism: Heliornis fulica; assembly: GCA_013399135.1. NCBI lineage: Eukaryota > Metazoa > Chordata > Aves > Gruiformes > Heliornithidae > Heliornis > Heliornis fulica. The sequence continues at coordinate 230,732 of VXBZ01000388.1, read as the reverse complement.
CTCTGCAACAGAAATAATAGAATCCAGGTGCCTACCCACGTAAACCAGAAACACAGCACTGCTTTAAATAAGGTCTAAGTGCCTGCCTTCCCAGAAATGGCACTTCTGAACATATGTGGTGTCTAAAATTAAGTGTGAAGAGAACTCTCCAGCTAAGAGGGAGCCTAATGAATCTAGGTATCTACAGGGCAACACCAGAGAGCAGGTGAATGGATTGCTGTCTGGGTTTTAGGCAACTCGATCTCAACATAAGCATGTTGAACCCTGACAAACGTTGCTGGAGCTGAGAGCAAAGTGCTGACATACCGGTGCTACATGGAATCTGCTCCTTAGCAGAGCACGGGGATGGAACCTGCATGTTTTCACTCAGGAGGCCAGGCCACATGTGCTTTCCTTCTCTTCTCCTGCCGAAGGACCCCAAACACCAAATTCTTGTTGATTAATAAACACCAGATTGTTCTCAAAGGATGTTCTCTTACACTGTAAAGCATCTGCTGGCTACATAGCTACATAGGAATATGAGCTTTTATAAGAATTCATGTCCTTTTGGTCTTTCTGCAAGGACACCTACCAGGGACACTGAAACCAGACCCACATGTGGAGCTGTACCATGACAGGAGGTCTTTCTGTGAAAGAAATAGATGCCTATCTTTTAGGTCTGTGTGGAGCCCTCCCTGAAGCTACACCCAAATCAGGGGCTATGAGAGCACTTGTGAACCATTCCTTGTCTCTTTTCTCCAGTATGACTCAGGGCTGTATACTGTGGGGCTCTGGCACCGTGTACTTACTGCCCAGCACGGTCTGTGACGGTCAGCAGCGTCACATACCTCATGGGCACTGCTATTACACAACTATTATTTTTTAATTAAAAAAGCTAATGAATTGATAAGTAAAAGGAGAATCTATTTTCAAGTGCACACAGAAGGAAGATACACACTGGTAGAAGATGGAAGCAGGCATTCACTTTAGCTCAGCTTTAAGAAGGAACTGAAACAACACGACACACTGTTCAGTGTCCTTTTCATCACCAGGAATGCACAGATGAAAGACTGACAAAAATATTTTTTAGAACTCATTATTTTCTGACATTAACTATTTGCTTTTAAGTAAGTGCCCACGATGTGGTTATTTGCTCACTAATTAATGATTTAAATACAGGTATTAGACTGTAACAGTGATAAAAAGACTGCAGTGGAAAACCACTGCAACTCACTTGACAGACAGCAAGTCAGGGAGATGACAGGACCCACTCTGCAACGTACTTTATGCCTCCTTAAAGATGGAAGTATCTATGCCTCAGACCAAGAAAGGTTGTGCTGGCAGTTTGCCAAGTAGGGGGGGGGTAATGCACCTCAACTGTCTGGATGCCACAGCCTTCTTCCTCTTTATTACAACAAGGAAGATGTCCAGATAGATACTAGACCCCAGAAAAATGTGGACTCCTGCAGCCAGGACGAACAATGTCTGCTGGGACTTGAGTGTGAATCTCATTTGGCCGCTGGAAACACGGCGCCAGCGCTGGGCTGCATTACAGCACAGTGCAGTCCAGTTACTGTCTGAGCCCTTTAAGAGTTTCTCATGAAATAGAAGGAACAGCTGTAAATGATCAGTAAAGCAGAGGAATGAAGACATGCTTAGTGAGGATAGCTGATCAGAAGGGAATAGGGATCTTACATCACACAACGTTCTTTGCTCCGAAGCAGCAAGAATCTTCTCATAAGCAGTATCCCTAGTGGAGTTAAGCCTCATGTTGTATTGCCAGCACTTTATACCTTTAGCTAAGGAGCAGCACCGAATCAACAAAGGACAGCACACATATCTGTCATGCAGCTCACCTGCTCCCCATTTTGTGGCATATTTCTTTATTCATCCAAGTATCCTCTTTGACTACATATCATCACAGGATATATAAAAAAAGCTTTGCATAGCTTTTTGAAGTTGGCATACACATACAAACACATGCAGTATAAATCTGCACTGAACAGCTCAAGGATAGACTGTTAAGGCTTCCACTCTAACATTGCACTGTGCAGCTGAGGTCAAGACTTTTCCTGCCTTCACTGATGTTCCTGCAAGCTCCCCAGCTCTCAGGCCTACGTCGCTAGTTCTGTAAAAGAGGTTGAATACGAAGTGACAGTGCTATCTTATGGCCATTTAACTCCATGGCAAAAAACTCCAGGGAATTTAGTGAAGGATGAGACCGTCTGCCATTAGGAAAGATCTCTTCCCTTTTTACCCTTTTCACACAAATCCCTGCATTAGAGACCGTCAGAAGAGAGTTTATACAGTCCTCCTACTCCTGGAAAAACCACCGTGTCCCTCTGTGAACACGGAGCCCCTAAGTGCTTATTTAGCTGCAGCACAACCCCAGCGCTCCTTGACGACTGCTGCTGGCTTGTAGTAACCGAAGCAAGCAGTACAAGCAACCATACTGCAGCCTCCCCGCCGCTGCACTCAGTCACAATTTATCCCCATCCTACAAGATATTTTGGTTAAATATGTGGAAGATTTGGATCTGATATTTTTGCCCATACCAGCAAGATCAAAGACAGAGAAAGAGAGAGAAAGAGAGAAAGAG
>VXBZ01000388.1:208915-228117 GCA_013399135.1 Heliornis fulica | reverse complement strand
GGGGGGGAGGAGAGAAAGAGAGAGAGCGCAGAAGAGCGAGAAAAGCATCACTGCTTCGAACCAGGAACAAAAGAGATAAGTGCACCCATACTAGGACACAGTGTTGTAGTCACAGAAACCTCACTAATGACTAAAGCATCTGTCTATCAGTGAGCCAGACTGCGATTGCGTTTTGGTCCTGGAAGGAAACAAACAGATTCTAAAGTGCCCGTTACAACCTGCAATCAAATGGGAGATTCATCCCCCCTGAGCCAGAGCAGACAGTGGGCTGGATCTTGCTGCCACAGCAATCAGGGAGAGCAGTGCATGGCGTGCAAACCTGATATGTGCATCAGCAGCATCATGGGCAGCCGCTTCAATTATGGCTAAAATTAAAGCAGGTGGTTTCAGATTTCGAGTTTTATCCCCTCGCTCCCGTTGCTGTCATCTGCTTAATGAATAACAATTGCTTTCTTTTTGTACAACCTCAGCAGAGCTGCACTCCCAGCATTTGTTTGCCAACCAAGCAGCAGCGCTTTAAATACGTAACTGTGCCTTTTCTTCCTTTTTTTTTTTTTTTTCAGTAAACAAATGCCAGACTTCTAGGGTCAGGAACACTGACAGAAAATGCAGCCTGGACCTCTGAAACCAGAGCAGGGCTTTATCAAATGGTGTTGCTAGGGACTACCAATGTGCAAGCAAGAAATCTGTCCCCTTACATTGTAGTTTACAGGCTAGGATGTATATGCAGCAGGAATATATTGTTCTCATTGGTGCTGAGTAATTACTGACTTCTCAGGTAGTATTTCCAACGGGTTCTCACAGGCTGGGCTGGCACTACTCACACTGCAACACTTTCTTCCCAGTTGCCATGAGGTTAGGGACCCTGGGAGACAGGCAATGGCTGAATGGATTGGACTGGGGCTGGAAAGCTGTAGCCCTGTGAGGAGCACAGTGTGGAGCTGTTCTCCAAGAACAACAGTGGCTCCCAGAAGCACAAATCATCCCCATGCCTGCCTCTGGGATAACATGTCATATTCCAGGCGAGCGGAGGGGCTTCCTGGGAGGGCTGGTGCAGAACCAGAGGAAGCTGCAGCCCCCCTGGGTGTTCTGCTCCGGAGAGCTCTACATTCTCTGCAAAATGGGAAACATGTCCCTCAGACAGAGAGAAAAGAGCGAGCTTTGTCTGCCTGCCTGGCTCTGGAAAGCAGCTTTCTGCGGGGTTTACACTACTGCAGCAGTCAGGAAAGGGGCAGTTCTGCCCATTAAGGCGGAAGGGCATCCCAAATCCATCTTCTTCCGCTCGGAAGAACAGCAGGTGTCATGTTGTATGGCTATCACAAAATCTCTGTGCTGTGGATAAGCTGCTGTTCAGAGGCAGGAATTCCAGGCTGACAGGGTGCCTTTTCCATCAGGCCATATTCCATTATGTTCCAACAGAATTTACTGAAGAAAAAAAAACCCAACACAAAAGCTATTGTGCAGAAATACCTATCAGGTCCACGTGTACAGACAGGAAGGCTTTACCTCAGCATGCAGAGATGCTTATGTGGGCACCGAAACCACAAGAACAAGTCCTTTTATTCTGCAAAAACAGGGAATTAAAACTGCAGAGCAGTAATTGCTGATTGTTTTGACATACTGTAAATGCCTTTGATTGGCAAAAGCACACAGAGGCATTGCAGAGATCAGTATCTCCCACTGAAATCCCTGGAGTCACTGCACAGAAGTCGAGCAAAGGCCTATAGTATTTTTGCTGGAAAGTGGTTCAAGTTGCTTATTATTGCCCAACACATGCAAGCAGCTTGATCTTTTGCAGTCAGCTTATTAGAAAAACTCTGGTTGGATAAAAGCAATACTCTTCAAAATCCATTATTAAAATAGGATATTTTGCTTTTCTACAATGTTTTTATTCAGATGGATTTAATGCGCTTTTTAATAGCTAATGCTACTGGGAGTCAGCTGTATGGCAGCATCTTTTCTAAACCATTATTTAAAATACTGTTCAGTAAAATGTGCAATATTATTTTTTCCCCCAGAGGATCCTAAAGTGTAAAAAAAAAAGAAAAAAGAAGGAAAGAAAAAAATACCCAACCTCCTTCAAGCTAAAAACTATGACTCAAATTCTGTAGTACTTAAATTGAACAGCAATCCAACTAAAGCTGATTGGGGACTGCAGACTTTTTCTCTCATTTATCAGGACTATATGATATTTGAGGCAGAGCACAGCTCTCTCCCTGACATACATTGCATGCTAGAACTCCTAGAGTGGAATGCTGGCATATGCACTTTTTCACCCATTAAAAAAGATAACCCTGTGAAGGGTGAGACTAGAAGCAGAATCCCAGTTAATAAGGTGGAATTGCACAGCTACAAAAGTAAAAATTAAAAAAAGTCTCTGGGCATGGAAGAATGCTACCAGCAAAAACAAAAAGCAAAACAAGATTAAAAACAGCACAGCATACTTTTGAGCACTGCTGAAAATGGCTGAAGGGTATCCTGCAGACAGCCAGAAATGACAATATAAAGACATCAATCCTCCTGGTTTTCTTTCTGTGCATACTTGGGACCTTACGAGATAGAAGACAATGAAGGGTTAGTTGGAGTCCAAACAATGCTGGCAGGCAACATCTTGCTAGTAAAGATCAGCAGTCTTGCAGCTGAGTTCAGCCCCTTTACATCCCTAATTAGCAGCATATTTTTAAGACAGAAACTTGAAATCCACATTCTGCAGAGCTGCTTTAATCTTTGAGATGAAAATGCTTAGTTCTGTGACTGGTATCTATAAGCATGACTTTCTAGATAACAGATCTATTCATGTGATTCAGTCCTCTGCAAGCTTTGGTGGCTGGTAGGGGACAGAAGAGTGTCAGAGGAGGAGACAAAGCCTAGTCCTATCTCTGTCACTGGCTTCTGGGATGACCTTGGCCACGTCACCGCATCTCCTTCAGTCTCACTTTACAAACGGGGACTATGGCACTGTCCCCTTTATAAAGCACACGAGGTCCACTGCTAAAATGCTAGCTATTGATGCTAATAAATACTTCCAGCTCTGTCAGAGGAGGATTTCCTCTAACTGAAGTTACTAGAGTACTGCAATCCTCCCAGTAAGCACAAAGTTAGAGTGCCACAAAAATGCTCCCTTTTCTCCAAATCAAGCATTTCCCTGACACTGAGTGAAGCAATGGTGCTACCACTCAGATTTATGTTTTTCCCCCAGTCTGTTCCCTATGGAAAAGAAGGGAAAGGATGTCATCACACTATTCCCAGTCTGGCTCTTACCTGTAACAGCTCAGAGACACATCAGACAATTCTGCCAAACCAGACAAAAGGAGAAAGGCCAAAGAGACTTTCAATTTCCCCATGTTTTGTGATAAATAGGCTGTCCATCAGAAGGCAGACAGACAAGCAGTTCATATGCTGAGAGACAGCTTGCAATGCAGGCTCAACCAAAACATTAGATGGGATTCCACACACAGGCAAGCCAGAGAAAAAGAAACTTTTTCAGTTTCGTGGCTCACAACATTACTTTTTATTTGTGACTGTGTGGGGAGAGGTAGTTAATTTTCAACAAATACTGCCAACTCTGAGGCATTTTATGTTTACTTTGCTTTAGCCATAGTGAAGCTTGGCTCTCCTTTGAATTATTCCTCAGATATCAAAATGCTGTTTGTGATGTACACCCACCTCAGCAAACTGCAGTAAGCCCACTAACACCAAATGAAAGCAGTTTCTGATAAAAAAAAATAAATCTTTTTATCCTACTTTATCATCTTACCAGAAATATTTTTGTCTTGACATATAAGTGTGCAAGAAATGCACATACAAAAATGTGTTTGGAAGACAGACGACAAATACAATACAATTAACTAGTCAAGACAACAAACGAGAAATTTCAGGGACTGTGAATTTCCACATGCCATCCCTCTTGCCACTCTCTAGTCTCATATGTGAAAGGGACATGAAAAGTCCTATCATCTTCCTCCACAAAGTACTCAAACCCTGCCACCTTATGTATCACATCTGCTAGAAAGAGTGGATGGCTGGTCTAAGTATTCATTAGTCTGAGGACTTCAGACATTAGTCTGAGGACTTTGGCCTTCCAACATTTACAGTAGAATTTTACTATTTCATTATTTTGTTTGTCTTTAAGGACAAATGTTACATTTGTGAGATAGGATTTTTTTTTTGTGGCCAGTCAACTTGATCAAAACCTTTTCTATCGGATGCAGTCTGCCTGAAGCGTTGACATTTAGTCAAACACACACAACCAAATTTTATACTCAAGGCTCATCTGTTCCACATATCCAAAGCTCCATATTCCACTGTTCAAGCTTTTATTAAAAGAAGAGTTGCTAGTCCTTATACTCATATTGGCACATTTAAAGCCAAAAGGTACACAAATTTCTGAAAGATTGTGGACTACTGGACATGGCTGGCTTAACTTACTATTTCTTTTATAATGTAATTTACTTTGCCCAAAAGTCAGTTAAAAAACTGGAATGGCACAACATTTCCAGGCTGAAGAATACGAAGTTTCCCTGTGCATTATTTGGTCCAACTTCCCACAATGTACACAAAACCCTGTTGACACTACAGCTTGCAGCTAAAATTGTTTTGAGTACGGAAATGTGATCGATGGAGACCACAGGTCCCAGAATATGAGCCTCCAGTTTGCATCAGGGTGAAGACAAACATGCTAGAGACAAAGAAGGGAACAATCTGCTTCGTTTGCAGTAGCCTGCGGGCTCCTGCTAGAGAGGATTCAAGCCTGACACTCAGGAGGTTGCAACTATCATCTGGGCCTCTGGGTACAGAAAACCTTCCTGCTCATCTCCTCTGTGACCTGTTTTGTTATCATCATTGGCAGCTAAGGAGTATATCAAGGGACTGAAACACTCCTGTCACTGAACAAGCACTTCCATAAAAAAATTGCTTACTGATATATGGGAAAAGAATGCAAAAGCTTTGTCCCTTAAAAACATGGAATATTTTTAGTGTCCAAAAACCCTCTGAGGTTTGGGTGCTGCAGTAGAGATGAGACTTCATGAGTATCACAACCAGTCCTCTAGAGGGAACGGAGACACAGCCAGGCACGTATTTGGCTTCTATATCGTGCTCCCTGTGGACCCACAGACCATGAACACACATTGTCTTAAACACTTGGGTATATGTGTTCTCACCAGAGTATATACTACTTCAAAACATAAACTTTTGTTTAATGGGATCATGAACTAATTTACCTACGATCAACCCACCGTTCTGCAGGCACAGGTTGTCTGCATCAGCTGAGCTATGTGGGCAGGTACCTGCTGCAGGCACTGGGAGTGCTGGAGATCCCTGAACAGACACCACATCCCAGTGCCGAGGGCTGCAGAAGCACAGGCGTGCTCAGAACACCCCATCATGGCACTTAGGGTGCTCACATGAAGAGTGTGGACTGGGACTCCCAGCAGAGGAGAGGCCTCAGTCTGAATTTTGGGCCTATGGGTAAGTATAATCCCCAGACACCACTGGGGGGTAGGCTGATTACTGTGCTGTGATGCAACTAACTTCTACAACACCAGGTACACAAGCTTTGGGGAGTGAGAAGCAGTGTGATCTAATTGCAAAGCCAATGAAATGGGGTGATTTGCAATAATTTTTTCAGATATGTTTCCCTGTTTGCTGACAAACTGCAAATTCCTACCTGCCACATGGCTTGGTGTCTGTAGAAAGCCTAGGGTCGCTGTAAACCTAAAATCTCTCTGTACATAATTGCTTCCATTACTCCTGCAGCCTTGGCCACCATCTACCACACAAAACAACCAATTAAACCAGCAGACTGTTTTCCTGAGATGGAATTTTTGCCTATGTCAACTGGGTCACTAAAACCGTGTCAAGAAAAGATTCATGGAGTCACAGCAGTCTCTATGCAGCTCTTGGACCTGACTTTGGTATTTTTACTGGATTTGCTTTCAATCTCTGCTCAGATTTCCAGGAGCTGTCATTACAGTGTCAAATACCTTCTTTGCAAGGTCCCTAAGTCTAGGTTAAACTCTTAGGAATGTTAATCTGTCTGCCTAAAGAGAGTCAGGAAACAAGTTTTTCCAAGCCAAGTCATACTTCTCCCCACCTGCCTGTTTTTCTGCTTCCAAAACCTCAGAATGAGAGTTTTGAGTTATTTTGAACAAAAATGTAATGTTTAAATTTACTTAGATAGTACCTAAAATATTAACAATGTTATTTATAAAAATTAACATTTCCCTCAAAAAAGAAAATAAAAAACCTCAACAGCAGATTACAAGAACAAAACTATTTTATAAAAGTATTCAAAGCACTCCATTAAGTACATGCAGACCCACAAACTTAAGTCCTAAACCATGTTAAAAAAAATTACTCAAATGAAATAATAAAAACACAAAAGACAAAAAGATGCATTTAGAGCTCTAAGTGGCATTAATGTCAGAGACAAGATGATGATGCATCAATATGTTAGTGACCAGCCGTACCAAGGTGGTATGCTCATTACTCTAAAAAATACACTGTACATCACAAACACTAAATATGAGGTTTAAGCATGTGAGTACTCTATTTTAATTTGCATGGATTAATCATGGCTTGAAGCTGTGTATTTATATACTTGGAGGATTAAGAACTACTTTATAACACCCTTTCTTTCTAGCCAGTAACTTAACTTGAGTATGTGTATGAGATGTGTATTTTGTGTTACTTTTAAATAACCTCTCAGGATACAGTGTTTCCATGCACAGGAGTTATCCACAAAACCTAGTGACTCAGCCACAGTTACATTACAGAAGTCACAACCCTTACTCTACAATCTGCTTTCTTCTAAAAGTCTCTGACTTTTCTAATTTTCCTTCTCCAAACAAGACCCAGGGCTTGTAGCCATTGCTTGCTCTCCTTTCTGTACTGGACTTTGAGGGGTAATCAGAAGATTAATTTTAAAGGAAAGAGGACTTTAAGAGTATACAGGCCATCAAGGGATAAATCACATGTGTGGAACTATAATAGCTGTTTTCCCGCATACATTAATATTCAATTTTTAAAACACACTTTACCTCTGAATAAAGCATGGTATCCATACTAAGCATGGGAGCTTAGCACTGTCCCTTGACATGAGTAAAAACTCATGTTTTAAATTCAGTTACCATTTTGTTTTAAAAAGCAGCTGTAAAGAAACAGCATATTATTCTGACTCATATCGTGCAAATAATTGGGAAAAGGCAATTACACATAAAAGAGAACTTTGTTAGTGAGACACATAGCTGGAACCAGGAAAGACATTATGGAACACTGCACATACAAATTTATCCTGGGATCCAGATAAAGTGTTTATATACCTCATACAAATAACAAAATCCAACCAAAAGCCTTTCAGTCAGTATTCATAACTTTAATTCTATGTGCCCCTTGCCTTCACTTTTCAATGCACTGTGATGACACATGATGTCTCCAAGCCATGGTCCACAACCAGGCAGATTTAGCTCACACGCTTTCTAATTTTCAAGATCCCCAATGCAGTCTCACACTTAGCACTCATGATGGTGTCCTTTCCTATAAATCTGCCTTGGTGACAACCCTGACACCCCTGTTCCTGTACCAGGTCAACTGTGTTGCTGACATTTGACAAAGAAGCGAAATAACACTCTCATTCAATAGCAAATGTTTCAGAGAAAGTATAAGCTTCTCATTAAAAAATTGTTCTGCTTGCTCCCACATCTGCTACAGAAGCTGGTGTTTTTTTCTTAACAAGTTGCCACTAAAATCTTTAACATTATGGGCTTCTAGAAACTTAACAGCTAGAGGCTTGATCCTGCAAGCACAGTTGGGCACACAGTTTGGCAGCATAAACAAAGCCATTGTCTTTGTATGATCAGATCCCATCCAGCACAATAACATGGCAATTATGCACGCAGGTGAATCCATTCATTTGTAAGGCAGGAGATGGCATAAAACATCTTCCCAAAGATAAGGAGGAAACATTCACAGCATTTTAATGCTGAAGAGCTGTGCCTGACTAATGTGTCTCCTCTAATCTGTTTTCATCTTATAACAAAGATTTCTTGTCATTTTACCAGAAGTACCAATTCAAAGTACCTGCTCAGAAAACTGACCCACTCCCTTAACAATGAAAATCTCCAAAGCAGAGCCTCTCGATTAAATGCATAGAAAACAAAATATCAACAGATAGAACAAGCATATTACCAGTGATTACTGGTGATCTATCTCTGTAGACATTAAAATTCTAACCACAAGTCTTAGTAACTTTATGCTACTTTCCTCTTAAAGCTGCGATAGAAATACTGTGACAAACTAAAAATAAAGTTTGCAGAAGAGGAAGATTTTGAAAAAGAACTGATAAAAAGCAGCTAATGGGGTACCTCAAAATGTGAACATATGTGAGTCACCTGATCCAGACACCACATGAAAAGAATTATCTGCCGAGTTTGCTGCACCACTAATATCTTTCAAAAGCCCTGGTATTTGGAGAGGCACTGCAGTAAGGAATGTCATCTTTTATTCTTTTCTAACATGAATGTCTGCCCTCTCCCTTAAGCCGTGGTCCCGCTCTGTGTTTCTGCAGGCACGGCAGCACACATGCAAGCACTTTGCTGGAAATCAAGGGCTCCTAGTGCAAACTCATTTGCTCCTTTGGGATGTGGTCTTCAGAGAGCAAACTAACAAGATAGGTATCATCTTCCTTCCTCTACTCTGTAAGAGCCAGGACAGCAAGCTGCCAGCCCTGCAGCTCATCTCCCTGAACATACCAATGACCAGGCCTATGCTTGCTGGAGGACAGTGAAACACGTTAATAGTACGCTGCTAAGAACACAGGAACCTCAGTTCTGCAAACGCTTCCACGTGTCTGAATCCTGAATGAACAGTACCTAACTGGATTCCAGATAATAGTGTCTGAAGAAATCCTTACAGGAAGACAAATGCCTTAGATGGAAACAGTGACATCTGGGCTGAAAACCAACTAGCAAGTAATTAGTTCAAGAAAAAGATGCCAGAAGATGCCATTACAACAGGGAACAGTGCCTGGCATGAGATGCCTTGCTTAGGTCTATTCCTTGTCCGGATATGCCTCACTTAACACCTTCTTCCATGTTGTGGAAGAGGCATCTGGGACAGCAAGCTGGGAACCTTTGCAAATATTAAGGCAAAGAATAGTCTCTTATGATCATGTGCATGTACACATAAACCTGTGGTCATTTCACTACGCCCAGCGATGGTAAAACCAATATGACAACTGACACACAGAGTCTGTGAGAAACATGAGCTGCAAGTAAACCAAAATTTCGTTTGCAAAAGGAAAACGCTAACACATCTGGGGAAAAGGATTGGCAGCGTAAGAGAGAGAAAGCTGGAAGCAGCAATACTACAGGAAGCCAATAGTGGACCACAAGTTACATTTGAACAACTAATGTGCTGCAAAGGTCAAGGCAATATGCAGAAATCCCCATATGCAAACACACATCCTGCCAGGGAGCTGGCAGACAACCCTCAAATGGGGCGACCGCACCCAGGAAAATTATTTTGACCCCGTGCAGGCCAGTGCTGTGCAGGCTGGTAACAACCTGAAGGCAGCTATACAAAAATACACAGATACTTATGTCAGTGCACACAAAAAACAGTCAGTGGTGTGGGAGAGAGAGATTTATATACAGTGAAGGTTAACAAATTATATCTCAAGGAAGGCAGGCCATGCATGCCCCCCCTCACTTCTGTTATGGGGTGCAAATCACAACCCTCCACAACTGCTGGCTCTAGAGCCCCCCTCAGACACTGTGTTTGGGTGGTCTCTGCACAAACAGCAGGAACGAGAAAGGCAAAACTTGAGAGGAGGAAGGACACAAACCTCCTTTTGAGGCACAGTGCTCTGCTTTCTGGCATTGTCTTATGATGCTTTGTGAGGATGGCCAACCAGCAGCACACACTAGTCTGAATGCCACTCCATCAATGCCTTCCTCCCTTCCCTCTACCCCACAGCTTCTGAAATGGGAAGATACTGATACATGCCATAGAAAAGGTGAACCATAAGTGCCCTACATCTAAAGTTTTCCCAAAGGGTATGTGGAGGAGGAGCTGGAGGAACTGCCTCCTAGCTACCAAATAGGCTAGGGACTAGGGTAAAAGCCAGGAACAGACACTTGGATACTCGTTTTCTTCATGTAGAGCTTTTCTTCCATCTGAGGATGATACCCTCCTACATGAATTAAAAGGAGTTCACAGTATCCCTTTCATCAAAGCTTGAACACTGCAAAATGTAAGATTTGTGGAGCCAAAGAAAAACTAGCAAAAAAGAGCAGCTTGTATGCAATGACTTTCTATGCAACATGCATAAGCATATCAAGGGAAGGGCAGCAACTCCTGAATTGTTCTTTGCAACTGCTGCATCTGCTCCTCTGTCTGTACTTTCCTGCTTCTCCCACCTGGCTTGCCTCTCCATGGTGATACTATGTACCTCTCTAAGATCACTCCCAATGTTATTATTAATTTTCAAAATATACTTAAATTCGGTACATTCAGTAATCCAGTCTGATTGATTTCCAGAAATGGTTTGCATTATTGTGCAGTTGTGTATCAAGCTCTCCCAGACCTGAAGTTCCTTCCACCCCTTTCCCCAGTATGGCTTTACTTTCTATGTTGTAAATGGTTTCACAGGTAGGTGTTTTCCCACCCAAGGAGCACATGGTTACTGACTTTACAAGCTGACACAACGTTCCTAGCTGACACTGGTGACACCACAGTAAAACCTGTATTTCCCAGTATTTCTTTCTTCCTCCCCAGCCCTACTTTGCTATATGTAGGATGTTTGTTAACTGACCATCTTGAAGAAATTCTTTGGTGTATGATACTCCTTGCCCTGTCTTTCCTCTTTTGTTAGATGATGTCTTCTATTCAAGCAGCCAAACTAGAACTGGCAAACAGCCTCTCCCTAGGTTTTTTACACGTTACTGTAAGGCAAAATAAACAGTTGTTTCGAGTCTGCATTTTCAGGGCTACAGATGTATTCTAATTATCCTTTCAGTTTGCTAATGAAAAACTGAAAGAGATTTAAATGTACTTTTCTAAGGCACAAACCAGAGTCTATGTACACCTGTCCCTTCTAACTCTGGGATTTGTGCTACCCAGAGCATGGTACAATGTCATCTCCTCCCTTTATGTTGACTCTGAAGGTGTTTTCAGATTTCAGCAGGGCTTTACAAAAGGCCAGGAGACAGATTAAATCCGTCTGAAATTTGAGAACATTATGTGTCTTTTTGAAGCAGCAGTGATGCCAAGGATAATATCTGGGATGACCTGAGGCCATCTAAAGGATGGGGAACTTCAGAATGGGGCAACAGGAACTACATCAGAACATGGAAAGTTCATTGTTTTGTTAAGGTGCTGTGGTATTTACTCAAACTTCTTACCTTCCTTTTGTTTTCTAGAACAAAACTATAATGTAAAATAAGAACAAAAAAGCCCACCAAACCCAGGTCTCATATGCCCTTTAGGTAAAAGGATTATCAAGACTGTCATGTCAAATAGTCTGAGCAGGAGGAAAGAAAAGTGGAAATTAATCTCAGTTTATTTCCAATTTCTGTATCAAGTTTAGAACCGGCTGTTACACAAATGAATGAAACAATCTGAAGATGTGCAGAGCCAGCACTGCAGAGACCTTCCCAAGAGGAGGAAACAAGGATCTGTTTCCTTCTTTAAATTTTAGAAGCTTTACCTCATGACACTCACTCGTCTGCCAAGTATTTCTTGGAATCTTTCAAATAACTGTTTATTCTAGTTGCTCCTATTGTGCTCCAGCCAAATTACTGGGCCTTCTCTGTTGATGCTGCCTCTACTGGAGTCCAGGGTCAAGTGATGTGCTACCACGGCAACCCAAGTTTTAAGCGTCTACCTTTGCTATGGGGGTGTGTATGTCTATGCACAGAACCAGTAAGTGTATACACACACATACATGCCCATGGTATGCAGAGATCAGAGATACAGATGACACAGGGGAAAGACTTTAAAAGTACCGAGGTACCTAAAGATACAGTGAAGTATTGATGTTCAGCTAACTCCTAACACCTTTAAAAAGCTGGCTCCACAACCTCCTCCTGCCTGCTCCACACAGGCTACTTACCAGTGTTTGTTGCTATATTTGTCACTCCAATCACAGTATTACTGAGAGGCCTCAGGCAGACTTGTTCTCCCTTATGCCTCTCAAGCATACAGTGGAAAGGTCTTTACTGCTCAGACAATACCATTCCAAACAGTTAAAATGTCCAAGCTCTCTACAGTGTCATCACTTTTACAGCATTATCAGGAAATCCTTTCATCTGTCCTTAAATGACAATTGTATATACTTGCTGTCAGCAGTCATTTGCTTACAAGACTTTTATTACCCTAAACACAGGAAGACTCGTTAATGCATTATTATGGTGGGGAAAGCAGGAAATGAAGAGTTAAGGCTCAAAACCCAACCTTCGTTATGCTGTCTATGCTTACAAAAAATTATTCCAGTGGGGGAGCCTATAAGGTTCTTTAATAAAAAGAAGAGATCTGACAATTAACATAATGGAAACTTACACTTCTGTCTTTTTACAATCAGGTCATACAGATTGACTTGACAGGCTACCGATTTCACTAAAGAGGCACCCTTCCTTCAGACAAAACATATATCCAATGATTTTCATTAGATTAGTTGATGGAAATTATTCTGTGGCTTCAAAATGTCATGGAAAAATATCTAGAAATATGGGTATGAAAAACTTCAATTGCCTCAAAACTTCTGAGACAACTGTCTTCATTGTGGGTTACCTTCATTTGGTCTTAAAATCACAACCCTGCAGAAGAAAATGCATTAATCTATTGAGATTTACACAGAAAGATCTGACTTGCTTATCTGGGGCTAGTGATTTAAACTAATTAAATGAAAAAAAACAAAAAAAAACCCAAAAAACAAACCAGATTTAAAGAAATTAATTTTAAAGAGGTTTCCTAAATATTCCCACTGTGCTAACAACCAGCATAGAACATCTTGGCCTCAAAAGGATTTCTTTGCCCAACAAGAGCATCTGGAAAGGTTTTACGGTAAGCTGTGGTTTGCCTTTATCTATAAAAATTACTGTATTGCACACCACAATTCTAAGATGAAACCTGTTTTAAGTCACACTGAAAGCATGGAGAAAGGCCATCAGCTGCTGAGGTTCTCCACCTTCCCAGTGCTAGGATAATTCACTCTCCACTCTTTGTTTTCAGTTTAGGAAATTAAAAAAACAATACAGTGGGCTGAGGTCCCTGAAAAAGCACTTACACCTACTCTGGATATGACCAGATTATCTGCAAATAAAAGTTTAAATGCTATCTAAGTAACATGTGTCAACCTAGTGCAGAAGAGCTCTCTTCAGATGCACCACAGCAGAAGTCATTGGAGTGCTGCCTGAAGAAGCCATGACTTGACTGTTCATTCCTAGGTTAAGACTGACCTTTGCAGTGATCAGCAAATCATGTCTCATCTCAGAAAGCAACAGAGACTTGCCATGAAAAATTGCTTGCAGATCTCTGAGGAGTGATGCATGAGTGAGGTACATAATTAAAGAAGGAGAGAGACAGAAGAAGCTCTGAGATGGTAAAGAAGTCACAGGAGACTCATATTTAGTAACACGGCAAAAGTGAGCTCATAAACCAGAGCAACCAAAAGGGGAAAAAAGGAGAAAAGCACATGGTGAAGGACTGGACAGGTCCCAAATGGCCAAGGAGAAAAGCTCAAAAGATTGCAGACTGGGTTTTGGCAGAAAAACACAGAGAAAGATCTGTTGTCTATTTCTGATGGACCCTTTGAAGTTTTCTGGATCTAATCTGACTTTTGCCTGTCATTCTTTGCCAAAAAAGATAAACCCTGCCAGGGAAAACCTACCTTCCCTTATCCTTATTCTAAAAAGAAAAAAAATGGACTGTTTGAAATATCCAACACTTAAAATGTAGAATCTTTTTTCTACGATGTGTTTGGGAGTTTGATACTTCCAAGCTGTCATACTTGCAATGATAACTGACCAAAGTTGTTCCTGGTTATCTTGCATCTTAAAGTATCTTGTACTTTACCAAACTATGTCAGAACACAGGCTGTGGTCCCACAGTGGGAGCTTCACCACAGTCAACACACTGGCTCCATCCATACTTCACTGAACTGGAAGAGAGGTGTTTATTTATCTCTAAATAAATGCCTGTGTAGGGCTATCTAAAACATACTTTTCAATTTTATTTTTTTTTTACTGGTACTACAAGTCTTCTGTAATTCTGTCACTCTGTAGTAGTAATTTAATTTAATAGTCTCTAAAATTATATTACACTATAATACTATAGTTTTATTAGCCTTATCTTTTTAGGCCCTAATCTAACAAAGTCTTAAAGCATATTCTTACCTGTAAACCCTTCCCTTGGATTACTTTATTTCACGCTTTAAGGTGCCTTACTTTCATGGCTTGCTGGACTGGGGACACAGTTAACAACACAGCTAAAAACTCATGTAATCATTATTATATTTATGATGCTCAGCCTGCCACAGACACCAGCTCCCACTAAAATGATGGCATGTACTATGTATTACTCTAAGCAGTATGCTGAAAACTTCATACCTACTTGCAATGCTAATACATTAAAGTGCCCCAAATATAATTTTGCCATTGCTACTGACAGACGATATGTAAGAGTGATACTCACATACAAGGACTGTCAGCTAATGAGAAAATCTGGAGTTCAAGTAGGTGTTAATTCAGAGTAGCAATAAAGGAAGTGGACAAGACAAATGGGAATCCAGAAAAAAGGAAATTCACCTGCACAAGTCAGTAAATACACGGACATAGTACAGTGATGCCACACTTTCAAGGCTGGGCTTTCCTCTCAACACAAAATCTTTGAAATAACTCTACACATCCATGTATTTTACACTAAAACACACTGTCTTAGCTGCTTTGATCTGTTCTATATTGTCCCAAATCAACTTTACCATACCTACACAAACTACTTGTGCTTACCCAAACAGAGTCCTGTGTTCCCCCAGATGTATGATCCCAGATTTTCATTCAATAACAGCATCGGCAATTTACCTGGGCACATTCTTATTTTATTGAGGTCATTCCAGACTTTTTCCTCCCCTCTCTACAGTTGCATTAACAGCTTCCTCCCTATTTTTAAATCAGCAGCTAATTTCAGCAACTAAGTGCTTATTGTTTCTTCAGGGTCACTCATAAAACAAACACCATTATCGATCTTTCTGAATCTACCACTAGTTTTTCCCTTTTATCTCATCTGAGTGACTATTCAAGGGGCCATTTCTCAATAAAGCAGGAGCTCTATCCTAGATAAACTAGTGTATCTGAAAAAAGATTTTACTGTTTGTATGTGCTAACACAGCTCCTATCATGGCAGTAGTCAAGCAACTTATAAATGTTAGTGATTTTGTCTCCGCGACAACTTTTTAGAGGGCAAAGTGTTGTTAACTGTCTCTTACAAACAGGGAACTAAGACACAGAGGGATTTAGTGCTTCAAAGGCAAAGACCACACATGAAATGCAGAATGAATTGAATCCTTATTTCTTCTATTATAACCAGAACAGCATCTTCCCCCTATTTTTTTTCATGAACCCTGGCTACACAATTGCTTATTTGTTGGATTACAGCAACTGATAACCTGGCCAGCTGTGGTTTTGATGAGCATCTGAAGACAACTGACATCATAAACTAACATAAAAACTTGTTAAACCAAACTGCTGTCAGTATTTTATCTACTGTTTTTATTTGTTTCAGTACAACTCTTGAGGCACAAACCATAAAACTATTCACTGCCCTCCAGTGAGGCTAAAGGAAATTCTGGCTTTGCCTAAGAAAATGTGACAGCAAAATGCAAAGTAGGCCTTCCAGGTACCAAGACCTATGTGACATCTTTCAGACACCAAGTATCCAAAAGCATCTTTTGAAGAGAGTGGTTTTATTCACCAATTCTATTTTAATAGTGTTTGTAAAAATAACATCTACTGGCCATTATCATTTTGGCAAAGTGTGGAAAGTTTGGTCCTTTTCAAATTACTTCTAGACCGGAATAAAGAAACCTGACATGCTGCTTGACTGCTGTAATGCAACATCATTATTATTAGACACAGTTTTTCAGTAGTCCCTGGGTGTATCATAACTATCTGGACACTTTCTTCAGTTTCCCTCCCTTTACCTACAGTGATAAAAGTCAGGCTTGCTGGTGTTACTCCTGCTGATCACTAGATCAACGTAACTCCAAAGAGACAGGGAGGAAAGCTAATAATCTAGGACTAGAGATTGCTGCCCATGCTGGACATGTCTGTGGTGCTGTGCCACATGGAGCTGGCTGAGCCTAAGAAGTATTATACCTTCTGAGAGACAAGAATAACTGAGCTAGGTGCAGATCTGAGCTAGGTGCAGATCTGTGCTACCACAGCTGGACTGCTTCTGGGATCTGAGCAAGATTTTCTGTATGACACTACCCATGCACACAAAAAATATATGGTTGATTCTGAGCTATGTCTGTGTGTTTCATTAAAGGGCAGGCAGAGTCTTTCTGTCCTGCTTTAACACTTCTTAGGTTTATTAAACACAACTTAAGAAGTTTGTCCACAAACAGGAAATTCATACTAAAGGTCTCAGAGGTGCAAACCACCATTTGGTAGGGGTAGTAACACTGCTATGTAAAGGTAATGTTGCTCCTATTATTGAGTGTATTAGCACGAAATATGTACATTTTTACATGAGAATACAAAGATCAAACACGTTAATTGTATAATGTATAAAAATGTAGGTAGAAAACACTTAAGGATCCTGAAACAAGTGAATCCTCTGGATAAAATGCATTTGGGTTAATCAGAGTTATATGACTTGCATTCTCTACTCAAATAATTCTTCCTATTTGTATATGATAATGTTTACTGGGAAGCAAAGACTGGTTTCCTCACTAGGTTTTCCCTTTGCTTCTTGCAGTGTGCATTAGGCAAAATTTGGCAACCATGAAGAAAAGTCTTAGTAAAGATGGCATGAACTGTATTTTTCACAGCAGTATGTTAGATTCAGGCATACATCATGCAGATATAATGTGAGTTAGTATGTAAGGCCCTCACGTGCTACAGGAGCAAACTCTGTGCCTCTTGACATGCAGGTGAACTAAACCCAAGCCTTCATGCTCCCCTGGCCTGTCTGCTCTTTTCCTACCCAATAGTAGACTCTGGGGTCTCTACAGTTTCTACCTGTACTTGCTAAGTCACTTTAAAGACTGCTTTGTCTTCACATGAACTTTACATCTGTTAGTCTGCACAAAGGAAACAAGTTATATACTTTCCTAGTGAAGATGTACTGTTGGATATTATTGCCATTCAGATACCATTTAGATACCCAGCCAAAGGATGTGACCAACTGCACAGCATATATCGATTTTTTTAAAGGAAAGAAAATGCCATTAAAACAAAAGGCTCTGCTCTGCTTCTGGGTAAACAAGGGGGAGTTTTACAAAGGCTCAAAAAGAAAAGGGATTAACAGGCTTCAAGGTGGTAATGGTCTCAACTATTCACATTAAAATTTTCACAGTAAATTAAACCATGACAGAGGTAGGAAAGAAGTCAATTTTCAATGGATCATGCTGTTCTGCTGACATAAATTGCCATTTTTTAGGCAGTATATGTACCAACCTGTATAATGATAGAATAACAAAACTGCAACCCAGTGTTGATTAAGTTGGGCCTTTTGCATGCTAATTTTACCCTGCTCTGCCAAACTAATTGAATGCACCACCTTATTTACATGCTTCTAGGTATTGAGCACCCTCACTACCGTTTTCTTCACCAACCTTGGCTTAAGCCAGTGGTGTTGTTGGCCTTCTCTACTTGTACAGTGTCTGCTGTTCAACACCACTTCTGCTTTCTCAGTTATACTCGGGACACCTTTCCATTCACTTTCCATCACTTACACCCATGCTTTTACAGGGTTCTCTTGTCAAAGGGTAATAATGTTAGAAGTCAGTCCATCTTTATCCTGCCCATCTATGTTTTCCTGCATGTTGCATACAAGACTTAATTATCTTCATGCTCTTTATAAAGACCAGCAACTCTCCTTGACTAGAAAATGATGTCAGGAAGCACTAACAAGCATCCTGGTAAGGTTGGAGAAGACCTGTCAATACAGACTGTCACTGGTCACTGCTTGCCAATGAGTTCACACAACACGTTACACAGTGAGTTTACACAACAGTGACCAAAAGGGAGGGAAGGGACAGGCTGTGTAACTGTGCCACAGTACCAGACACTCTGGAGAAAGCTCTTCTCCATGTTATTGTAGCGGCACCAAAAATGGATAAATACAATGGGGTGCTTATCTGACTGCCAAATGCCCATGATGCCTTTCCACCTCAGTTATAGCATGGCAGAGTAGCACAAAAAATGGCAAAAGCTATGAAAGAAAGTCAACCCAGTAAAAGTCAAAATAATGCCAGTGTCTGCATGGGAGTCCCAACACTCTAACAGCCTGTGTACAGAGGGGCAGCGACGGAGCTGTGGGGATGTCAGCACCCCAGGTGGACACGGCAGCACCTCAGAGCCAGGCCCTGCTTCACCTCACCCAACCCCTGCACGCCAAGCCATGCTCCCCACTCCCACCGGTGCCCCAAACGCAGGGATCTGCTGGCACCCACCACCCAGGGGACAACCACTGCCTGACTCGGGCCTCGACCCCTCCTCACAGGACCCCTAGACCTGGTCCTGCCCCAGGCCGTGCCCCTTCCCCCCACACACGTTCCCAGACCCGGCCCGAGGCCTTGGTCCCCCGCCCGGGTCCTGGGCCGCGCTGGGCCAGGGGGACCGGCCACCGTGCAGTGCTCCAGGCTCCGGCCGCGGGGGGACGTGGGCGCCCCTCTGCCCCATGGGGGAGCCGGAGGTCGGGGCGAGGGAGGGCGTATAATAAACAGCATCGTTGTCATGCAGGCAGGGCTACCGGCTCCCCAAGCCTCCTCCCCGCGATAACAACCCAGGTACAGCCCGCGCTCGCCCCCCTCCCTCCCTCCTTCTTCCTCCTCCTCCTCCTTCTCCTCCTCCTCCTCCTCCTCCCGGGGGGCCGGGGAGAAATCTGCAGATCAAAGAAAAGATCTACAATAATATCGGGGTGGGCGCGCACAGCGGCCCCCCGTCCGGCGGGGCCAGGTCCGGGGCCTCCGGCAGAGGCTC
>VXBZ01000388.1:161289-208332 GCA_013399135.1 Heliornis fulica | reverse complement strand
CGCCCGCGCCTCCCCCCGCGCTTTCCCTTCCTGTTATTTTCTAGGTACACAGATCGGTTTCTATAAAAATAGGAGAACAGAGAGCGGCTCCAGTCCCTCCCGGCCCTTCCTCCCCTGCTAAACCATGACACTGTTCTTTATGCGCTCCCGACATGGAGGCTGGGCGACGAGAAGCCGGCTGATTTTTGCAGCAGGGCCCCCAAGTTCTCCTGGCCAGAGGCTCTCAGCCCTTGGGCCTGGGGGTGACCTGTCTCTCCTTGTCATGGAGGCCCAGGCCCTTGCGTGGCTCAACTCCTCAAGGTGCCTCGGCCCCCAGTGCCGCCGGCACACACCCTGTAAGCGGCCGCCCCGCACCCCGGGGTGCCTGCAGACCCCGGCCTTTCCCCCGCGGTCACCGTGTGGCAGACACCCAGCCCCAGGCAGGCTGCGGGCTCAAGGCCCGGCTCTAGGGCACATAGGCTTTCCCAATGTCGCTACCCAGACCTTTCCTCACCACCAACCCCACCACTTTCCTTCTCAGCCTAACAGTCAAAAAACCCCACTCCACAGTCAAAACCTGGACCTGGGATCTGCTTAAATGTGCAAGAAGGGCTTCCCCTCGGAGCGCGTTTGGGACCTGGCTCTTGCCAGGTTTTTACAGACATGTTCCTGTGTGGAGGGAAAGCACGGGGAACTCACAAATCCAACCCAAACCCCAGGTATTGCTGTTTTCACCATGCTGTTGCCAGTTAACTTGTGATGTTCAGAAAGCAATTATTGACATTAATTGTACCGAAGCACTGTCTAGAGGACCAAAACAAGGAATGTACCTGCAAGCAGGGCTACAAAGTGGGAAGGTTCAGGAAAGATTTTTCTGCAGGTTTGACTGGGTTACCCAACCCTTCCCACATTCCCCAACCCTTTGGGTTTAGGGAGACAGCTCTGGCTGGGTGCTTCTCTGAGTCCTAAGGAAAGCACACCTGGCTGCAGGCTGTTCCTGCTGATGAGGAAGGAAATAGGTGGCTGAAGACTGTAGTGTGTAGTCACATTTTGTGTTGTGCTGTGGGTAGATCGACCATAGAGAGTACAACCAGTCTGTAAGGTAACGTCAGAGAGAGAAGAGAAAGAAATGCATCTTCTAGCACCTGTTCCTGGGCTGGAACAGGACCAAGAAGGCGAGCTGTTTATGGTGTCCCCAGATGTGGTTCTGTCACCCAAGTGCTGCTGTTGGTGGTACTGGAGATAATAAAATTTGTCACTCAAGGTCATAAAATAGCATAGGGACTTCTCTGCTGGGGGAAGCACTGCTGTAAAATCATTAGGTACCAGTATCAGGCTAACAATGGAAAAAAACCCCAAACCCATTTAGATTATTACCTTGCACTGTGCTTAATGCTGTTATCTGTTCCTGAAGTGCAAGATCAGTGACAAGGTTGCAAACACAGCAACCGTCATTGTAGGCATGTGGCCAAACAGCTCACTTTCACTTTCACATCAGATAGGATTTTGCATCATTTTAAACTGGTATCTTATTTGAGTTTAAATTCCATTCAGAAAAATGTAATATAAAATCTCTTGAGTACAGGAGAGGTGGACTCTGCTCTGAGCCTGTCCAGAATCATGTGGTGTATTGTGTCTTATCTTGTATCTCTCCCCATACCAGCTTTACCTCTGGGATACTTACTAGAAAGATGGACCTGGTTTTTGTTTGTTTTTTTTTAATACATGATTTGCTTTCATCTACAGATAATAGCTCCTTCTAGTAACTTATTTAGTGACCTCAAGTCAGAAGGGAGAAGGATGGATGCCAATTTCTTCCAAAAGGAAACTAGATATTATATACACATCCCTGCAAAAATGTATTGCTAATATCAGAATAACAAAATTCAAGGCAACTAGATACTGAATTAAAACTTTGTACTGAAATGTCCACTTTTAAAATTCTGTTTGTCCCAGCATTGGTGTCCACAGAGGATGCACTGAAGGAATGTTTCTAGTCTGCAGTGAAGATAATCACACACTAGAGCTCCAAAGAAAACTCCTCCTATAGACATGCAAGGATGCAGCTCTCTTTTGTGTATATGCTGCAAAGGATGAATGAGTTGCTAAGGTAAGAACTCTGCTCAGCTTTGTTCCAACTGTGAACTCTTAAACACACTTTGCAGACAGTTCTTCTGTTAAGGCACAGAATGCTTCTTCTGTTAAGGCATGGTTAAATGCTGAGAGAGAATGGGGGAAAAAAAAGCAAATTTCCCTGTTGACAAGTGAAAACCCCCACACTAACAGCACAGAAAACCACCTCAGCACAAACAGCAGAGGAGTTTCTTCGTGTGCATAACCCCATCAGCCACTCATCACAGCACACAAAGCCCAAGATCTTCTGCTGTCACCTGCGTTCTGTTCCTTTCTCTTCTATTACAAAGAGGAGTTCACCTACCCCTTCTACACAGAAGTGGGAAAGGGGAGTGAAGAGAGTTTCTTCCAAACACTTCAAGAGCAATGTCAGATCATAACTGTGAACAGAGAAGCGTGGAGGCTTGCTAATATATACTCTGCATGTATATGGGCCAGGTCCTGAGTCTACAGAAGTCAACAGCTGAATCTGCTTTAGGCACAGACAAAAAGCAGCAGGTCACAGAGGCAGCAACATCGCGTCCTTACTGAGCAGAGGACACCTGCAACAGGGATGGCTCTGTCCTTCCCCCTAAGCTTCCCAAAATGGTAAGACCAAGTTACCTCTCACCTCTCATTCTACGAGACAGGTGTTATATTTCCAAAGCAGGGCAGGATATACAAGCAAAGGCAGAGGCCCATCAGAACCATGCAGAGAGGTGGCAAAGCCAGCGGTGTGGTCAATAGTGAAGCTGTGAGTCACCCAGGACAGATGGTGACTGAGGTAACTGTTTTGAAGCTACTACCATAGGACTGGATTTTGCTCTCCCAATAATTCCCAGGGAACAGTGTTCTTAAGCTATTGAGAAGCTTTAAGCCAGCCCTAATCACTCCTCCTATTCATTTGAGGAGAACAGTAGCTTCATTCCTGGTTGAAAATTTTAATGAAGAAATAATTCCATTGTTTCAAAAAGCATGGATCAATCTTTAAGAAAAGAGCATGTGGATATAAAAGGCCTAATTCCAAAAGCATTCACCAAAGTAATGAATAAATTCTTAAACATATGTAAGTTTTGCATGAAAAACTTCATGATCATAGGTTTTTGCACATGTACATTGGACATTTGTATGCAGATTGCCTTGTTATGGACCCTATTCATGTCTTGCACTTGTCATTTTGTGAGATGCTGCCTGTATCATATCTGCAGTAGCTGCACAGATTATTATATTTGCCTCGAAAATTCTGTCCCTGTGCACCTTACAACTTTTGCTTTCCCCATTCAAATCCCTCTAAGATCAGACTATAAATGCTGTATGGCCACTTGTATAATCAACTGTAACATTTGAAATTAAAATTAGTTCTTTTTACTTACCTATCCATAGCTCATATAATTTTCTTGCCCTCTGCATTTCCTTTTCCTGCATATAAAAATGTGTCAGCAATGATTACTATGATGATCACTATTTTGCTTATGTCCACAGTAAGCTAGAGCTTGTCTCTTAAATATTTTAATATGAAATTGTTCTGAGTCACAAATGAGCCATTCTCTTGTGCAAAATATGTCAGAGAGCACTGTCTGCAACCACAGCGTTACTTCGTGTAAGGCAGAAGGAGGCCATGATGTTATATGTCCATCCCAGCATGCACAGAAAGGCACTTACCATGCCCATTAGGATACTCTTAATTACTGAAGATAAGAAGCTCACCCAGGAAACTCAAGCCTCCTCTGTAATAAGCTTAGAAGGGAGAAGGGTGTTTATCATAGCTGGAGCAAGTTATCTATACTCAGTTTCATGAATCTTCTTATGTTATACACTGGAGCAGTCTACTAATCATGTTAGATCAGACTGTCTTTAAAGTGATTGCTTTACATGTTGCAGAGGTGTGAACGTGTATCCTAGAGGCAGAAAAGACCAAAGCACTTCGGTTAAAATTAACTCCCTCTCTGGTTGGGAGCCTTCCACTATTAGCTGGAAAGCTTGGTATGGGATGGAAATGTTATTAGCAAGTATGCATTGCTGCCACTCCTTGTTCTCTACAGGCATTTCAAATAAAGCTACAGCAGACAAAAGATACCTACAGTTAGTGCTGTTTAACAATTTGCAATTTAAACCTTTGTTTTCAGTTGCTTGTTTCTCTTTCATAATTTATCAGTTAGAATTTATATTTTCCATTATGTTTATTTGGCAAAAAATCAAGTCAATGACAGTAGAAGAAATAACTGGAAAATTACCAAATTGCTATGTACCTTTTATTATCCTAAGAATATCCATGACAATGTAGCTAAGTTGTGAGACTCTGAAAAGCATTCATATGCACTCAGGAGGGGTTGATCGACAAGCCTCAGATGTTCTGTCTGGACTAAGCATGTTCTAGGCTAAAGGGAATGTGTTTCAGCTCACCATCCTCATCCTGAGATGACCGTGGTGGCATAGCTCACTAGAGGAAAACATAGTCTCCCTATGAGTACCTGGATAATATACCATACTGGAGTGACCAAACCTGCATGTAGAGAGAACTGTGAAAAACTGGAAGGGGAGTGGGAGCTGGAGCCTGGGAAAGACATGAGAAAAGTAGAAAGGGATTGAGATACAGAGGTGAAAGCAGCCATGAGCGTGAAAACACAAAGACTTCATAGTATCTTGGACAACATCAAGAAAATTGTGCATTATCTAACAAAGTTCTGTGGCCCTGTATGTCTCATTCTCTGCCAGTAGCTTCTCTATGCAAAGGTTAATGATCTGTTACTGTGCTGCCAGTTAACTGCTGTCAGTTTATGTGGAAATCTCAGTGCTGCATTCAGTTGTATTGGACGCTATCACCTCCTACAGCATCTAAGTGGGAACCAGCCTGATATTGTCTGTAGAGAAAAAAACCCCAACCAACCAACCAACCAACCAACCAACCAACCAACCCAGAAAGTGATTATTAAAGATTGTATCACAAACCTCCCAAGAAGAAAGAACTAAAGTTGCACCAGCAACCTCAGCCCAAGTGTTTCCCAACATTTGACCACCTGACTTTGCAACGTTACTGCTTTTTTAATTTTCTCTTGTAGCATGTGAGATGCTTTAGCAGCTGTTTGTTGAGAAACACTTATTAAACCCAAGTACTTCCGGTCATATGGAGTAAACATTATTTGTGATATGAAAACTATATTGTTGGACAGAAGCTGCACAGTCTGTTTTGCTGTTCCCATTATTTTAAGTGTTTGGTAGAGTCATCATTCATTACAATGAGACTAATGGCTTCTAATCTCCATTTGATATACTAATTGACAAAATGGCTCTTCAAGAGACCATGAGAAACTCCATCTCTAAAGCTCTAAAGCCATAATACCTGGGAAAGAAAACCTGCAACAGACATTTCTTCTTTGGAGAAATATTTTAAATGTCTCATCTAAACCCTCAGAAATATATTGGGTGAGAAATATGTTGAGAGTTGACAGGAACAATAAATTTAGTGCCAGATTCATGACATTTACCCCATCATAGTTTCCATAAATACTGGAGGAAAAGATTTCTCTCACATGCCCTCTGGTACATTCATCAAAACGCCTTTTGGAATGTGACTTAATGAATAATTACATCCTGACATGGACAACAGAACATATTTATTTAAGAAGCTTTGTAACTTCACCTTTGTGTTACCTGAATTACAGTGCCAGAAGCCAGGGAACAGAAAGAAATAATGTGGCAACCTCTTGAGATTGTTACAGTTCTGTACCATAAAGCTTGTCTCAGGCAGTGGTTTGATGTTGGGATGTACTTGTTGCTCTAGAACCCAAGCTCTGAATCTCATCTGTTGTAATGCAGTGTAATGCATAGGTGTTACCACAAGAAAAACAAGGAGTTTATTAATAATTTAGTCAGGAGTTTCTTCCTGGACAGTGTGGCATCAAGACAAGTTCAAGAGAATCCAAACTGAATGACTTGAAAGTTATCCCAACTCTGTTGAAATCAGTTGAAATCTTTTTTCCCATGATGTCACCTCTCAAGCTTTCTTCAGATCATCCTTCTTTGTTCCCATGGTCAACATCACCTAACTCTCAGTGACTCAAATCTATAAAATGGGTCTCTCCACCTCTTTTACCTAGGCCACATACAAATCTTAATGTCTTTCTTTTTATCCTCTGTGAAGGCACTTTTTTCCAGATATTGTCACTAGACATTTTTTCTTGTCCTCTCCCAGCCACACAGCCTCCTTCTCCAGTTCATGTGAAGCAGTGCCTTTGAGGATACAGCAGTTCTTTGTAATCACTTTGCTTTCTCAAGAGTCCCTTGGAAATGTTGTCTTCCTGCCATAGCTGTGTTTCCCCCACTGGCTTCACTGGGCTAAGCATCCTGTTGCTTCTTTGCTGTGGGTTAACCCCAGCAGGCAGCTTAGTCCCACACAGCCACTTGCTCACTCCCCCTCGCAGCGGGATGGGGAAGAGTCAGAAGGATAAGTGAAATCTTGTGGCTTGAGATAAAGACAGTTTGATGAGGAAAACAAAAGTTATATGTGTAAGCAAAGCAAAATAAGGAATTCATTTACTGCTCCCTGTCAGCAGGCAGAGGGTTCAGCCGTCTCCAGGAAAACGGGGCTTCAGCACCTTAGGGGTTACTTGGGAAAACAAATACCATAACTCCAAATGTCCCCTTTTCCTCCTTCACCAGCTTTTATTGCTGAACATGACATCATATGGTATGGGATATCGCTTTGGTCAATTGAGTCAGCTGTCCCAGCTGTGTCCCCTCCCAACTCCGTGTACAACCCAGCCTTTAGGCAGGGCAGCATGAGAAACAGAAAGGACCGTGATGCTGTATGAGCACCGTTCAGCACTAACAAAAATACCTGTGTTATCAACACTGTTTTGATCACAAAGCCAAAACATAATGCCATATGAGATACTGTGAAGAAAACTAACTCTATCCCAGCCACAACCAGTACAGTTTTCCTCACCTACCCACCTTCATCCTGCCCAGAACTGCTGCCTCTTCCCCCTGACTCATGGATGATACTAGTACTTAAAGGGATTTGGGCTGAGGACTGAGATGCTACTGGGGTTGCAGGCACTGAAAGAGTCTTCAGGCTGTGTGGCCATGGTGATGTGGAGGGTGGTGGCCACAATGGGTAGCAGGTTGAAAATGGACATGAGGAAGTGCTTGGGGAAGTGTATATGGATGACACCGTGTCTGATGGGCTGCAGGGGAAGTAAGTCATCAGTGGCCAGGCAGAAAAAGTGGCAAGTAATTTTTTCTTCTTCCTTCCTTCATTCCTGACAAAAAAAGGACCCAGCTCTCTTGACATCCTTTCCTGTCCAGTGCATAATGTGAAGCTGAAGGGAGGTACTGAAGCTGTCAAATCCACCACCTCCACAGTTGCTCTGAAAATCTATCACTTAAGCCTTCTGGTGTACGCTGAAAGACCAGTGCACCACCCTGCACAATGCAAGAACTGGTTCCAGCTGGCTCCCATGAGAACTTCTTAAAAGCACATTTCTTCACACATTCCACATACCCACTACCTTCAGATTATGTTTCTTGTGATGGCCAGCAAGACTACCCCTTCTACTTACATCTGGCCATGTGGCAGCCACATGTTGATTGTTTCCCCATTAATCGTGCCAAACTTAATACAGTGCTCACCTATTCGTCTCTCAGAGGTACCCAGCCCATACTCCTTGCTCATGACCTGTCCTTCATATCCTGCTTCTCAAGAACCACAATATCATTTCTTTTGAATTCTTTCCCCAAAACTCCATCCCTCCCAGATACCCAGGACAAACTGATTACATCTACTACATCTCTAACGAGTGAGGGTTAGTGTAGGAATGTAAAGAGCCTGGAATTGAAGTGGTATATAGGATGAGAAGAAAAGGTCACAAGTAGGATGTAGAGGAGGAAAGGAAGTTAGTGTGCTTAATAACAATTAAGATTATTACTCATAATTAACTTTGCCCAGCATTTCAGTGATGCCTTTGTTGTATAATGTATCCCTTTCCCCATAGTCTGACTTTGTTTTCCTCAACACTGCCTTCTTCAAAGGCGGCATGGGTTTCTTCTTCTGAGTTTGGAAAGTTATATGTTTATAAATAATAGATAGAATGTTAATAAATCTGGGCTACTGCACTTGCTAGCAAACAGCAAATATGCACCAGGTCTCTTAGAAGTCAAAGAGTCTGCTTCTGCCGCTGTTTATGCCACTTTATCTAAGACTTTGGAAGTTGCTTCTCATTCATATCCCTGAGAAACTGAGTTGCTAAAATGTTAAAACTCAGGAAGATACAAAGACAATAGAAACATTACAAAATAACAGACATCCTAACAGATTTGCAGAACAGATTTTATAAGCCAGGTAATGTACATATTTCAAGAAAAGTGATGACATTACTATTTAATTAGAACATAGTGAGCTGGTAAGGAAATACCTTGTTTCTGGCAACTTATTTTCTTCTTTAACTATCACGTGTGAATGGATGCTATCTTATTAAACATGAATACTAGTTCAAGCCTTCCCACTGTAGTTCAGAGAACTACAGTGTTTCAGAATAAACAGAGAAATGGCCTATCTTCACTGAGTACAGCAAGGGGCTTAGCATATTGCTTCAAGACAAGTATAAAATATTTAGGCTGGTTAGTATTAAGAAAGTCAAAGGGAATATTATGAGATGAAGCAGCCAAACAGAATTGGCAATGATAGCCTTATAATGGTCAGGTATTTATAGACTGTTACTCCCACTGGACATGATGCTCCTGTCTTACTCAGGCAAACCTCCCACTGAAACTTTCAAAGGGCATATAGCCTGTCTGGAGATATGCATGGACTTTGGGACTGAAAGTGATATCCAAATCTTCCGTCCATTCACATAAGGCCTGTATTAATTGCTGGTATTGCATCGTCCCTCTGTGGCTTCATGGGATCTGACAGCTTTCTGTACTGGGCAGATGCAGGCCATATGAAGATAAAAGTCAGACTTTGTTGCCGTGTGGCCCATGGTGCCCAAAGAGGAGAAATAGTCTGAACATTCATAGCTGCTTTTTGTCATCCAGGGATCGACAGTGAATTTCTGGAGCATAGCTGGCAGAGGAGCAGTGGAAAAGCAAGAATTGGTATATCTGTTTCGGCACCACAGAACTTTAGTAACTAAATTGTGCTGCCCTGCAAGCCTCAGTTTAAGCACAGAACTTAAACTGAGGTCTAGCTCTGGACTTAGGTGTCATTTTGGATTCTGCCCACAGTGAAAGATACACTTTCTCACACATCTGTGTGAAGGACAAGTCTCAGGAAGCAATGGTATGAAAAAGAAGTGATCTGCAGTTTGCTTTCCCATGCAGTGCCCTCCTCTGCCAGGATTGTTTTTACCTTACTGTAGCACCTAAAGGAACTCATAGCATGTAGAATTCAGCATCTGAAACAGAGAGATCCAACCCAATATAAACTGTTTACCTGGATAGCAGTAATGTCTACATAAAATGAACACTGTTAACAAGGGATATGAGCAATCAAAATTCAAGGCAGTAATATAAACCAGTAAGAGCAAGCCAGCTAATCTATAACTGAAAACCATAACCTGTTTTACATCTAGTATGGGCCATTATATAGACTTTGTGTCATTTGTTTGTCTGTTTGTTTCATCAGTGGGACCATAAACGAACAGTCAAAAGAGGGATCGATTTTGTCTTTTTTTTTCCCCAAATTTCCCAAAGCTAATAAAGTGACAACAGATATACAAATTACAGCGAGGAATGAAGTTCTCAGCAAATACTTAGTTTATAATAATTGTAACTGTAGCAAAGGTCAACAGGCCAAATGATTTTGGTGCAGCTTTGCTGACACCAATACAAGGAATAATTTAAACATTGTGTACCTGGTGTAGTCAGTCCTTCACTGCACAAGGCACACTCTGCTATGTCTGCAGAGTGTAAAACTCCCAGTAACTCTGACTGCCCACTTGTATGAGCAGCATTTGAGGTCTTCAGGCAGAAGTTTCAGCTTTATAAATACCATGAAGTTCTGCACACTTACAGTCTACTAATGAAAACCCAGAAGATTTAATTTATACTAAATGTTACTTAAACCATATACATATATAACATAAAATTGTATTTGGTGAAGTGTACTCACACAAAGCTGATGTGAGCCTTCAGACATCAGGAATGTTATATACACATTCCTTTGGTCAATTGAATATGAGCTCGTTCTCTTTCACACACACATTGTCACACACACTGTAACCAACCTGCTGGTTCCCACTGATCTGGAGAATCCCTGAAGGGCTGGGTGGAGGTCCCACAGCCGTCTCAGGGTGGATCACTCTGCCATATGCTTGTCTTTCTACACTAACATTTGCTGGGAAATCACTGTCAATGCAGCACCATCATGTGACATGATAATAAAACCATCTATGTGCAGTCTCTCTCAGTGCTTTGAGGACAGGTAGGTCTCTGTAGGGACGAGGATACTGCTGCACCCTCTCTTTTAACAACCACCTATTTTTCTGGCAACAGCTTTGACCCTTTCAGTGCCTTTCCTCTGTCAGTAACCACTCTGGTTTGGATTACGGACAAATGCTCCATTTCTTATGTTTTTCTTAGTGAAGTGTCCTTGCAAACTCCTTTATTTGAAACTTGTGCTTCAAACGCTTAAAAACTGGGGTTTTGAGCCCCTAAATGCTTGTCTCCAGATTTGTGGGATGTAGTTCATTGCCAGATGTGTCAAAGGCTGCTGCCCCACCATGCAGCATGCTCAACTCTGGTCTTCCCTGGTGTGGGCAGTAGCATTTGGAGATGCTGACACTGCAATGAGCAGAAGCCAAGTCAGAACACATGCAGTTGTTATTACTGCAATCAGTGGGAATCTGGGTTGTGTAGTGATGTTCCTAAGGCCAGGAGCTGTATTGTTACTGAATTGTATAGTGACAATATATTATATAGTAACAATTATATATTGTTAGCTGTATTGTATAGCGACTGAATCATTCGTATGTCCTGGGAAAAACTCCAAGAACAAATGACTGAACAGACTGAATATTGCAACACGGACACCTCCATATGAAAAATCCTTCAGAGGGAAACTCAAGGTTCTTAGTTGAAAAGACCGAAGACGTTATCTCTTGATGTTGTGTCACCATGCAACAGAATATGCCTGTGCAATGGCAACAGCAGAAGCTTTACCAGACTCAGTGGAGCTTTCAGTGGATTGGCAAATTTATTTGGGATAGATTTGCTTTTATAATGTTAATTAATTCAATTTTAAAGGACTAATTATCTCCAATGCTGGAGTTTTGTCTTCTGGTTGGTCTGAATTGTTCCAGGAGAAGGTGTTGATATAGTGAGAAAACTGGTTTCACTCCTAATCTGTGAAATCTACACAGCTCAGTTCTATATTACAGTGTACACACATGCACTCTTGACACATGGCTCTTGATGCTTAGAGGGAAAGCCTTTTTCCTGCATTTTGGTGGGTTCTGCACTAGAAGTCAGGGAGGCCCTGCTGGGGCTCCTGCACTGTTTAAAAGGATACCGCAGGGCTGCTTTAGTGTCAAAGTAAAACCAGATGACTATGAAAAAAGGGTTTCTCGCTTGGTGCCAAAATCTCTACAATTTCAAAACTCATCTGTGTGTTTTTTCATAATTTCTATGATAGTTTATAACGTACAAATGCCTTCAAAGTGGCCTCCAAGCAGACTTTCTAAACACTCTTGCTTTCCATTGTACTTCTAATTGTGTTTGTAGTGTAAAAGGAAGATAACTGCTTTCTCTAAAATCAGCTTCAGAAATACGTGCATTACAACTCCTGCTTTCCTTACAGTGCTAATGATGGGTACAACAGGTAAAAGTACTAATAAAAACAATGGGCACTTTAAAGTATTCAGTGGACTACACGTTCCTTCCAGCTACACTCTCAATTATTTCATCAAGGTTGATCACAGTATTTCAAGTAAACTTTTGCATTGTCTTTGATCCTCTGTGAAATAGTGGAGACGGTTTGTAGCTTTGTACTGCCTGTGCTAAGCTGGCCCTGTGTTTCATTAGGAACTTTGCTTGTACTGCCAATTTTAATCAAAATTAAAATTACTTTCAGTTTGGAGAACTAGACCTTTTAGAATATTTTGATGATGTGGAAGCCAAGCATTCCAAACACCTTATTTTTATTAATTTTTCTCTAAAAAGGCCACCAGAGTGTTAGAGAAACCTAAAGTGCCACTGCAGACTGGCATGCTCTCAGGGATAAGCAAGACTAAGTTCATCACAGTATTTGGGATTGTTATGATGGAGAGTATAGAAGAATTTTGTTATGATGGAGTATAGAAGAATTGGAAGCTTTCTCTTTGCTCTTCACATGTCTAGCACCTAGCTCAGTAGAGCCTATGTCTGTGACAAATTTTTGTCACCAAAACTAGATGTATCTATCCAGTTATGAGAAACACCTACATCTGAAGAAATTAGCATGCAGGCCCCATATCATAGCAAGGGTTATGATAATGTGAATTTTACTCACAATCATTAGTAAATAAAGTAAAATATAAGTGAACGGTTTGTTCTGGCATGCTGGGGAAGCTAATCTGTATGAATGCAGCTCTGTGTTTAAGGTAATATATCCTGTCTATTTTAAATGTTCCAAGGACACATACTCCTGTTTACCACAGGAAAACGATGTCATCATAGGTGTGAAGAGTCAAGCAATCTCTTAGGAAGGAGGTAGCAGAGGATCCTTTGCCTCAGAAATGGGTAGGTCAGTGGGCTTTTTGTGCAAGACACAGATTCTAAGACCCATGGTTTCTTCTAAAAATCAAAAGTCAAACAGCCCAGGAATTCCTTAACTATATCCAGGATTGCTGTGAGAAGTGGTTTGTCAAAGGGAAAGAGACAGAACATATAAAAATATAAAAACATGTAAAAATAAGAGGCAGAACATGAAAACTCACTCAGAAGGAATGTTGAGCAAGCAGTATGTATAGAGTCTGGACTGTGGGATGCTGGATGGAAGAGCTTTAGGCCAAGATTATCTGATGTTTTCTTCAATCAGAAAATCTGTGGCTGTATATTCTTTCAAACAAAGAGATGTGCATGAACTGAACTCTTGGAATCACAGAATCACAGAATGTCAGGAGTTGGAAGGGAGCTCAAAAAATCATCTAGTCCAATCCCCCTGCCCAAGCAGGATCATCTAGATTAGATCACACAAGGATGTGTCCAGATTGGTCTTGAATGTCTCCAGAGAAGGAGACTCCACAACCTCTCTGGGCAGCCTGTTCCAGGGCTCTGTCACCCTCACAGTGAAATACTTTGTCCTTACATTCACATGGAACTTCCTATGTTCCAGCTTGGACCCACTGCCCCTTGTCCTATCACTGGCCATCACTGAGAAGAGCCTGGATCCATCTTCCTGGCTCTCACCCTTTACATATCTATAAACATTAATGACGTCACCCCTCATTCTCCCTTCTCCAAGCTGAAGAGACCCAGCTCCCTCAGCCTGTCCTCATAAGGAAGATGTTCCACTCCATCATCTTGGTGACCCTGTGCTGGACTCTCTCAAGGAGTTGTATGTCCTTCTGGAACTGAGGGGCCCAGAACTGGACACAATACTCCAGGTGTGATCTCACCAGGGCAGAGTAGAGGGTGAGAAGGACAAGGGCAGGTATCTCAGGAGCTTTGCTGGTTTGCTGTTTCTGGTGCTGTCCCAGAGCAAAACTGTTTCCTTTCTCATAAGTGGAAAGCCAATTCTTCTGACTGCTACAAAAATTTGCATCCTACTGTGAAAGCTCTTGGGTCAAGTTCTTCTTTAGCTTTGTACAACCTTCCCTGAGATGAGAACCTGGCAGCTGTACCATCACAAGCAGAAGCGCTGCAATTATCAAT
Organism: Heliornis fulica; assembly: GCA_013399135.1. NCBI lineage: Eukaryota > Metazoa > Chordata > Aves > Gruiformes > Heliornithidae > Heliornis > Heliornis fulica. Next base: position 194,391 of record VXBZ01000388.1, on the reverse strand, counting down.
AGAACAATCTCCGCGAGGAAGCCTCCGCGGGACAGACTGGCACAGGAATTGTGGCCTCAAGGTTTTGCCAATCAATTGTCCATGCAGTTAATGGCTCTCTCTGAAGCTCTTAGCACTTGCTGGTGCTATTACTGTGGTGTACTCACCAGAAAGACTTGTCCAGCTGGGCTTTCTCTTCTCCCTGGGGACCTGCATTAGCCAAAGGTGCATCTCCTGCATGGCTGGTGCCGATGCCCTGGACATACTGCTGTCTGCCCAGGCACTGCTGGGACAGATGGACTGCTTCTTCCCAGACAGAGGCAGCCTGGAAGTGTTGCCTTTGTTGTAGATGTGTACAGATCCAAGTTAGATCATTTATTTCTTCTAAAGAGAACCATTCAGCCCTCACAGAAAGGACAGACAGAAAAGCCACATAAAGAATATCTGCTGTCATGTAGCCCTTCCCAGGCCTCTGGCCTTTCACCAGGAGGGTTTTCCAAGCTTTGTTCTAGCTGTTGGTAGAACTGTGTTTCCCTGAAGTACTGAACAATTTCCAGCAGAGGTCTCTGCCTCCTAATAATTAAAGTTGGGCTGGACTGCCTATGCACCACAGGTTCAAAAATCAATTAAGCTTTGCTCCTTCACAGGATTAAGAATCAAATCAAAGACTTCACGAAGTTGAGTGCCTGAGAAATCATCATCTACTTCACAGGGCAGTAATGTCCTTCTTTTACATACACAGAAATTCTGAAGAGTGGTTTCCTTACATAAGATATTTTAAGTTAACTGTTGAGATTTGTGCAGTACATGTAGCCTACATACCAAACCCAACACGTTTCAAAGAATTTAAGAATTAAGAGCCCCTCATTGTTAGATAAATAATTATTCACACTTCCAGATGCAAAACAGACAAGTTCGTTTCAAGCAAAGAAAGGAAACTTCTTTCTTCTCAGTGTGTACTGTGATCCCTAAGTTGAGATATGACTATGGTCAAGGGGAACTGCTCCAAGAGACATTGAGCTTTCAGGCTATGCTCTCTTTGCCTTTCATCTGGCTTTAATACAAGTTTATCATCTGCTTATGAGAAACTGATTTATTTTTATACCTACATTTCCCTGTCTTTAATTTTATTTATTAATCTACTTCACTGAGGGGTATGCACTCATAAAATGCAAGGTGCTAAAAATAAGGATTAAACGTTCCTACCTTTAGGTCTTGTCTCTAATTGCCCTGTGCAGCATCTCAATTTACCAAGAAACTTTAAGAAGTCTCAAAGAGAGGCTCTTTTGAAGCTCAAACAAAATCATCAGGGTGGGGCAGGTTCCCTTCCCTCACCTCAGGACAGAACTTTATCCTTCTCTGTGCCAAGGTGTTGGCTGGTGTGTGCATTTTATTATGGCAGAGAAGTGTGATGTGAGTCTTACAGCAGGATCGCTGTGATTTCCTCAGCTCGTAGCACAACTGCAACACCTTCTTGTCCACCAACATTACAGAAACTGTGGTACAACAAAATACTGGTAATGGCTGTTCACCCTGGATACTTCTTGATAAACATATCCTGCTGTAGTCTTTCCACTGTGATGAGAAAGCTGCACATTCACTTCATCTCCAGCTTTTCCAAAATCACAGTTCCATATTTCAAACTGGAACAAAGCCAGTGACCAGTCCAGCACATCTGTGCCACCACCACCAGCTTCAGTAAAGAGAAGAACACTGGACAAATCCTGCTGGGGCATATGCAAGGACTGATCCTACCAGTCCCAGTGGGGTGACTCACAGCAGCAAGTTTTGTGGGGAATGCCTGAAGAATCAAAAAGCTAATTTCTTAACAGTTCTTACTCATGTAATAAAATCTAACATTATTAGATGGTAACTGCACATATATACATGCTCTTACTCCATTTCCACAAAATATTACAAATTGGGGCATCAAAGCAGTACTGGAAGGTGCACTGAGAACAATGCTGAAAACAAATTCAGCCTTAAAAGACAACAAACCACTGCAAAAAGAGAAAATGCTTTACACTCTTTGCAGCACACAGCACAAGTCCTACAACTTAGCTTAGCACAGGAGCAGCATTTGATCTGACCTAGACCAGTGTAATCATACATTGGCATGATACAGATGTGACTGCAGGACAACTCCAGCAGCACAGCTCTGACCCAGTCCCTCCCATTCATGCACAACTAGCAGAAGGTGTATGTATAGAATGAACAGACCGGTAACGTCTTGCTTGCTCAGTGACCCCCACTATAGCAAGTCCTTTGGGACAAAGTGCAAGAGAGGAACTGCTTGCTTTTTAGCACAAGGAATTTTAATCAAACAGCAAAAAGTTCCTCTGTGTCTCAAACTGAATGTTTTAGTCAAATCAATTCATGCACCTGTCTTCTGCTTATAATTCACCATAAGACAGAAGTCCCTGGGTAGTCCAGTAGATATTCTTGCAGTCCTTTGAAAAAAAAAAATCACTTGCAACTCTGTAGTTCTTTGATTTGCAAACTCTGGGTAGAATTTGATTCATGTTTCACTCCTACTTTCCCAGCAAATACCCACATTCCAGCTAAAGCTGATCCTTGCTTTGTTAGTATTGTCTCTGATTGCTTTGTTAGTATTGTCTCTGATTTAAGACAGTATGCTGACTTGTAGGGGAAATCACCATAATCCAAACTGTCTCTACCTTGTGTTTATCTGAAAATATGTATTATGATTATGATAACAGGGAGCCGAGAGGCAAAACCTTCTTAACCTGTGGATATCAGGGTTCAATTCCAGTACCTGTACTTTGCAGTTAGATGCTTTCCTCCCACATAGCTGTTACAAGTCCACATGACACTGTAGATAGAAGTCCCTTTTTCTACCCTGGTGCATAATCTCATAGCTCAAAGACACTGGAAGAAGTGACAATGGGAGTCAGGATTGTCTGGGAACAACACCAAGATTTAATTTGGAGTTATGGATGATCATAACCTCTGAAAATTACCTAAAAATTAGCTAAAATATCAGAGACTACATCTGAGAAGACTAACTTTCCCTTTCTCTAAAGCCAAGGACAGCAATAATCTCCTTTATCCCAAGAATGATAAATATTGTTTCATTTACACCCCTGAAACTCTGAATCTAGCACACAAGTACCACTGTGATCTGGAACAGTAAGTACAATTGACCATATCCCTCCTTCTGCTGCTTTTTTCTTCGTTTCCATAAATATTCTATATTGTGCTAAAATGTTTTAATGAGCCAAAATCTTCAGAACAAAGACCATCCAAAAAACTTACATTAAGAAGAAATCAAACAACTGACAAGGAAAATGAGCTTGGGCTGCAGGTTCAAAGTCACATTTATCAAGTTTTTCACCTGAAGAAGCTCAAAATGAGTCTATTTGATTGAAAGCTCACAGAATAAAGGTCTGCCTTGAGCTCAACTATTAACTGAATTTTGATCCATGTGAGGGACCAAGATGCAGCACTATCAAGTAAAGAAAAGATGAGAAACAGATAAAGGAGAGGGAAGATGCACCAGTCCTGTTGTATCCAAAAGTGGCTCTTATGTTCACTTCACATGAAAGAAGCAGGGACCAAGAAACTTTCTGTCCTTGTGTGCCTAAACAAGAGTTGGGTCCCCTCCTTTCCTGCTGCTCCAAAATATAAGGCTTTTCAGTAGCCACATTCAGGAAATGAAAATAAGGCACGAATGGACTATGAACCCAGTAGATGGTGATGAATAGTCTAACTTATAAAGAGTTTGTGGGTCTCTTTTCTTGGCATGTGTTCTTTGTAGAAAAATTCTAGCAGAGAGGTTCAAAACCATCTTACCACACATTTCCCCCCAACATCTATCCTTTTGCTTTACACCTCCTATGGCAAAACATTTAAAGTTGTCCCTCTATTGAAAAAGCATACCATTAGCCTGGGAAAAAATAATTTCTCCCCCTGTGTATTGACTTTAGCAGACATATACATTTATTATGTGAGAGCAGAATCTGGGAATAACAGAAGGCAGAAGCTGAAGTGCACAAATTATACAAGATCCTCGCTTTTAAACTTAGAATGTGGTCCAGCTTTCAAGACAGCACAAGGAAACAACAGAAAAAACATCACTGAACAATGTGGAGAAAGGAGAAAGTCAGGAGATTACAATTCTTTACTCTTAGGTTTTGAGCCATGAACATTAAGAACTCAGCAGTATTACAGTACTTGCAGAAGAAGAAAATTCATAAGTATTCCACCTGTCAGATGTTCAGCATAATGCTGCTATTATTTAGCTGTTTTACAAAACTGTGTGCTATTAATTCAGTTACCTGCTGGTGTGAATTCAAGGCTTTCAGCAGATTAGATAGCATAATTCCAAGAGCCACTGTCAATTTCATGCATGATAAAGTTGCATAGACAGAAGTTGGTTTTAAAAATAAAGAAATAATATATTTCTGCTGTGCACTGCTATTCAAAATTAGCTCTTTAAAAACAAGAGTTGACTTTTCAGGGCAAAAGGCACGAGGAAACACATAGGAAAAACATGATTTGATTGTGTGAATGATCTTTTCTTCTATCACATCACACATAAGAAAGATCTCAGAACACAGACACTGAATAAGGATGCAATATTTGGCTTGGTTTTCATATTTGAAACAGCAGATGAAAATGGAATATTAACACCACTTTGAATTACAATGCATTGGGTTGGCTGGCTGAAGAATCCAATGCTGAATATCTGAGTGTTCCCAAACCACATTTATTGTAAAATACCAATGGCACTAATTTCTCTGTTTGTGCCCTTTTTCTTGCATTTCTAATTCCCAGTTTGCTCTAGATTCTGAAGGAGTCTCAGGACTGAAAATAAAAATAACTTGTTTTTTCCCTTCATTTAATCAAATTATATTTCTGAAGTTTTGCATTGGTGCAAAGAAGCGACACAGTTGCTTGGTGTCAGGAGCCTAGGCTGAAAAGTGGGATGAAAAAGTCAATCACTGTGTCCTGCAGAAAAAATAACCCTCAAAGCACACCCAACCTAACGATCCTCATCTGACACGTTCTAAGCCATGAAGATTACAATGCAGGTAACCCTGGGTGCCTGCCCTCGTACGCCTCGGCGCGCTACTCCTTAAGATACCAGAAGGCTGTAAGATGACTCTTGTACCAGGTCATGCACCCTGATCCAGAAACATGGACTACTCTGCTATAAACCATACAATTGCCTTCAACATCCAACTCCCCTTATTCCTTCCATAGAGTAACCTTCCCCGCTAATGTGGCAGCATATAATTACTTCAGATGAGAAGATGAGCAACAAATAAAGTGTTCAAATTCTACTTGTGACTCAGTCTCAGTCCTGGGACTTTGAAGAGGCTGGAAGACCAAAACACTGGGGAGGGAGCTTTCTCTTTCTAATGTATGTTTCACTTGAAAGCATTTTCAAATACACAGAATTAAACATTTTTAGCTTAATTTGAAATGCTCTGAGACTGTCCTTTCATGTGAAGTTAGGAAAGGGGTGCACTCTTCACTGTTTATAGAATTTGTGCAATTTTCAGATTTCCAAAGGCACCATGTTAGTTTTCCACTTACATCCATGTTAAAACACAGGAGAAATACATCTAAGAAAACCATGAATTATTATGAAGATAGAAACTGTAAATACAAAAGGAGAAATCTTAACTCGGAAAGATATCTTCTCACTTTCTAGAAGAGCATTGCTGTTTCATGAGGTATTCTACATTTCAGAAGCAAGGTGCCAAGTAGATTTCTGATCTGCTCTGCTAAACCCTGTTCTGCAGAGATTTCTGGACTAGAGTGTGCTCACTGTAGTTCATAGGATTCTTTCTAGTATTTATATTAGCGCAGAAGTTGTTGATGTAATGTCATGACGGTGGTCTTCTACCCAAATTCAACATGTAATTAATGTGATGAAAAACACAACTTTTCAAAGAAACTTTGGCATGCTTTTCTAGGAGGGTATGCAGACTTCTTGAGTTTGCAGTACATATCTGAATGCAAATACACATGCTTGATTTCCCCCGAGTGTTGTGTGAACAGTTATTATTACTGACCTGGAAATTATTCTACTTTCCCTGTTCAACTATTGTTTTTGTCTGGGTTATATGCATCCCTGAAACCAGATGTGCAACACTTGATATATTTCCATTACTTAACGTGATCATGTCTATTTATTATCTCAAAGTTTAAAGCAGTAACATTTGGTTTGTGCTGCATGCTTCATGATCTTGGTCTGCTACAAGGACCAAGAGGCCTCAAAAGACAAAATAGAGCGTGCTGTGAGGAATCTGTGTCAAGTTAGGCATTGCCTGGGATATTACTGCTACGAAACTCTTGAAATGAGAGTAAAGGAAACTTAGATTTTGTTTTTCTAAAGCATGCCTGTGCGATTTTACAGAGGGATCTGTCATGTGGTGGAACCAGAATCACCTCTCGCTGTTAGCAAGGTAAAGGCTGGCCCGGCCAGTTCTGATTCCAGCCAGAAGAGTGCAGCAGCATATGCCTGTGCTGAACACATCCTCACAGGACACACTCAGAAAATAAAACGGAAAAATAAGAAAAAAATCACCCACTGCCTGCAATAAAAACCTGCCATGTAAACCAAAATAAATGCCAGTTTAACAGCAAATTGATTTCTTTCAGTCACACAGAAAGGTAATAGAAAGGGGATGGGAGTTGACATCAAGCAGTGACTATTGCTCTTTACCTCTGAAAACAGAGTCATTTACTTTTTATTGCCATTTTGCTGTAAACAAAACTACTGGTGATGGAGAAAGCAACTGCTTATGAATGCTGAAGATTTATTTTATTTTTTTAAATAGGGAATTAAATGGTGGGGAAGCATAATGTCATCCAAAAACTACCTTTGCAATAACCTTCCATAGGGACACAAAAAGGATTTTATAGAACTGGATTCTTACATATTCTGCAATATCACAGCACACACCCAAGCCTTTATCAGCTCAGTTACTCTGACAATCTTCTTACGAGGCCAGAAACTACTACTCTGACTAAGACATAAAATGCCTTTGTGGATCTTTGCTTAAAATTAAGCAGAAAGTTCGAGTTATGGCTGGAATTTTCACGCAGGTCTCTTGAGCTCCAAACCAGCTCAGTTACCTGTAGATAGCCCTTCCCCTCCTCCCCATGAAGAATGCATCCTCAGAGCACGTACGGGACTCACATTACATCTGCTCAAGGGCACTAGCAAGAGAGCAAAGGGTGAGTAATGCTGTGCTGGCAGCTGGGTGGGAGAGGAGGCACTGGCTGGGCTGGGGTTTTTTTTCTTACAGCTGAACTGCATGGTCCCAGTGAGGGAAACCCCCATCCCTTTACCTCAAAGGGTGTCCAAAGCTATGGGTGAGAAATTGAGATGGCTTCTCAACTGTACCCTTGCAAGAGTTTTTTCTTCTAACAGAATACAGAAGGAAAAAAAAATAAAAAAGGAAGCAGCCTTCTCCAATGCAACAGGGAAAAGAGAAAGGGGCAGGGGGGAAGGTGAATCAGAGAATACAGAAATGTTCCCTTTCATCTTCAACATGTAAATCTTTCTCCATTCCTTCTTCAACTCCCACCATACCATCACCCATTCATGGCAATGGCTATTCATGCCTAGAAAACTTCCAAATGAGTCCTCCTCCATTCAGTTCTCACCATTTGCTCAAAGAAAGATCTCCTCTGGTTCTGCCACAAATACCACCCTAGAAGGAGCCACTCATAAAACGTTCTCCATGAACGGTGATAACTCCAAGGCACACAAGTATGTGCTCCTTGCACTCCTTTACCCTTTGGAACCACCCAGTGGTTACTCTCCAAATTACAGCCCCCAGTTTCATCTCTCCTGTTCTTCATTCTTGTTTTTGCAAAGTAAGGCTGAGAAAAAGCAAAAGGAGCCTGGAGATTTTTGTCAAACTCCACAGCAGTGAGAGAAACCCAGGTGCCCTCCCCCACTCCCCTGGAAAGAGAGGAGATGAAGAAATAGCTGAAGGGTAAGGATGGGCACAGCAGAAGCTGTAGCTACTCCATCCCATGTGTACAGAGGGCAAGACGTGACTTTTTGCTAAAGCAGGGGGAAGCAGAGTGCTGGGAAAGGAAGAAAGCTAAATAGATGACTTCACTCAGATGAGTTTTCCCTGCATATGCCCAGGAAGGCAGAGCAGACCACAGTCTATAGGATGCCACTGAAGGCTGGAAGCTTTGCATGGCGACTTTCTGAAGAGATTATGAGTCCTTGTTTTTGTAGATATTAACAAGCCCCGTATTACTGTGTGTATGGTAGTATTATGCAAGTTGTTGGTTTGGAGCACACTCTATTCAAGCTGTTTGCAGTCTGAGAAGTCTGTATATACACCTCTCACTCGCACACGGCCTCTCTGTGCTCGGGAATCCAACGTAAGGTTTATATCATCCCACACAGAGGTGCAGATGTCAGCTTCCCAGAGCAGCAATAACGTGTCTCCTCTCTAGTAAGTTATGTTGTTTTCCTAGAGTCTCCTCTGAAGTCACTCTGGCTGCTCCTGGTTCTCCCCCATCTCTATACACTCACACATTTTGTTCTGTGAGAGGTTTTGGCTGCAGTCTGACTGTTGTAAGGCATATCTGTCCAGGTTTGGAACTTGCCTAAACTGGTAGAGCTCGCTCAGAGTTAGTGTTTTACATCTGCACAGCAACTGTCTCATGCTATCTTCCAGCAACAGTAACACTTCTTCTAGCACATTTGTTAACACTGGTCACATAGAATTACAGCTGCAAACCATATATATATATATCTAGTGGAGATAGTATGTTACCTGTTTCAGTAAGCCAGCGAGTACAAAGCAGTGAACAGCCATCATGAGCCATGTACCCAGACAAGTAACGTGCAGTCCTTGTTGAGACATGACTACAGTGTTATGTGCCCTGTTCTACTGAAGTCATTGAAATTACTCCCAACTTACATTACCATAAATGAGAGTGGATTTAGGTTTGACATGAATATGCAGCCCTATGCATATGCAATTATACTATGTATTGATATATGTGTGCATAAATTACTTTTCCAAGGAATGCATCTATATACTGTCATTCTTATAAGTCAACAGATTCAGATAAGATATTTTTCTAGAAATGGGCTTGTATAATGACTATAATTAAATATAATAATTTTGGTATTGAAATGAGAACTCAGATTGAAATCTTTTTGTCTGTTCAGTTTTACTGCAGCATAAGTTGCTTGGTACAGACCTTAATAATAATGTTACTTGCAACTCAAGGATCCTCTTTTTTTAGAAAAAACAGGAAACCATTGTAGTTTATTACTGTGAGTGAAAAAAATGTTTGTACTAGCTGTTTCTGAATTTGAATGGATAGGAAAAAGAGGTGAAAAAATTCCAGGACGGTTCAGCTCATTCTTGACAGTCACTTCACTAATAGCTGGATTTACGGTTTTCAACTTCAGCGAGAAGTACTTCTGGATCTGAGAAATACTAGTCTGTGGTAGGAGATGCGCAGAGAATGACAGAGAATGAGTAGGAAATGTGTTAGATATCTTAAGAAACTTAAGAGTCAGACTCAAAACCTCCAAAAGTCAACAGGGAAGCTCCTAGGACCTCTTTTCCAGCAGCACGTCAACATGCTTACCAAGAAAACTAATTTCCACACTCCAACCCCAACAGCATCTCAGACTTGCAGCTACCTGAAGCGTATGGTCTTCATTGACTGCCTCTACTTAAATTTGTAAGCTTCAAAAGAGGGGTAGAGGTGGGAATTAAAGGTAACCATAGTAAGAGGATATGTTATGGAAATCCCTGCACTGAATGAGCAGAAACTATAGAACAAGAAGTTTAGCAACTAAAAATTTAAAAGATTGAAGCAAAGAATCAACTTGTACTTGGCTTTGCTTTAATTTATTGAAGAGTTTAAAAAATTGTAGAAGGATGCTGATACCTGGTACTCCTTATTGTTCCCACTAACAAGAGTTTTGCTAGACTTTGGCAAGTACAAATGTGACTAAGTTTTACTACTGCACTCAGGATTTAAAAGCAACTTCTCTGCTTATTAAACAAGTGCATCTGCAGGCAATAACGGCAAGTAATTCAGAGTCGGTTTGACCAGTTTAGGATAGGAGCTAGAGAGACAACATACAAAGGGCTGAAAGTGCTCTGTGAGGCCCTAAATCAGTGCAGATCGAGAGGAAGTGCTCCTCAGAGAGGGATCATCTTGGCAGTGTTGCCTGTCTGTCTAAAGCTGAAGGGTGCTCGCAGGGAATGGAACCGACAGGGCTACAGTTTAGCAGGGTGATGCTTCAACAGTGCATCTGGAAATTAGCAACTCAAACGTAATCCAAGGAGTGCCAGAGTGCACTGAGAGCTGGAGGGCAGGGGGTGCTGGCAAGGGGAAATTGAAAGCTAGACTAGCTCAGAAACCTTGCTGAGATGACATGGAAATCTCACTAGCCCACAAGCTGTCAGAAAAGAATTTTCCAAAAGTTTTCCAAGTGATCCAAAGCTGACTTGATCACGCTATCCATATTTAATCCAACTTCAAACTTACCTTTCATATAAATTGTCTTGCCTCCCTGCAAATGGGGGGACTGGCAGTAAACGTTGCTCTGAACAAAAACTGTGGCCTGGCTTGCTGCACAAAACCTCTTTGATCCAGCCTTCCTTCTCTTATTGCATTGTTGTCTCCTTCCCAATGCAGTCAAACTCTCATTTCAGTTTGGAAATGAACCCTCACTTGCAGGCTGAATGGGATCCTTATGGGCTGTATCTCAAACGCTAAAGATGTTTTTAGTTTAGCTGCATTTCTCAAACCTATGCTTGCTGATTAATCAGAAGCTGCTTGTGAACCCTTTTCAAGGAGGACCTGGCACTATTTAAAAATCCCTGGACTAGTTCCAAGTAGTTTAGCTATTTTTTTAGGCTTCCCTATTCAACATAGGGCATCAGAAAGGTATTTTCAGAACTTGTTTCTCCACTCGGCTAGGTTTTTACAGTGTATATCTTCACTGAAGATTAATCAGAAACAATAGCCTCTGGTTTTGCCACAGCTCTTTTCAAAGTACTTAGAAAAGGAGCTATAAAAGCAGATTCCTCGCACTCCACTCAAAATGAATTTCTGCAAATACTCCCTGTAAGCACTAGGACACTCATTCTTCCAGTGTGACATAGGCTTGCTACCAAGAACTATTAAAAATACCTGTATTCTGAGAAATCGGATGCTGTAACGTACAGAGTGGCTACCCCGCAGTGTGCATCTGTGGCTTCTCCTTTGGAGTCACAGAAAGATGACAGCATCTAGCTTTTTGAGGCTCTTGTTTTCTAAGGGAAAAAAAAAGAAGATATGAATAAAAAGAAAATGGAGCAACACACTTGGGTAGCAAGGGTGGGCATGTCCACACCCTGTTCAAATCTCAAAGATCTGAGCTGCCAACTGTATATACTTGCAGCATCACAGATTTAAACATCTTGGAACTGAACCTCAGTCAGTGGAAGCTGCTTCAGCTTCCCAGACTGACTCTCAAAAGCTCAAAAAATACTAGTACTACTATTCTGAAGTGAGGTTACCTCCTTCAACATCTGTGGTGAATATGTTATTCAGGCTGTTATAAGCATCACACATATTTAAAACTAACTGGAGATGTTAAGGCTTGGTTCAGCCACATTGTGGTATTAGGAGGAGGGAGCTACACAAATGCTTCATGAGATACATATGCTGTGCTAGGGGTAGTAAGGACTAAGCCTATTCTGATAAATCTTCCATCCTGTCCAGATTTTGGAGATATAACAAAAAAAACCCTTTCCAAAATATAAAGTATAAATAGTGCCCAAAATATCTGTCTTTTAGTACAGATCTCAAGTATGAGATATTTATCTTCTGTTTAGCTAATGGCATGGAAACTAAACTCTACCCTTGCCTATTGCACAAAAAAAAAAAAAAAAAGAGAAAAGAAAAAGAAATCAATAAAATATCTGGCAACATTTTTTACATTATTTCTAATAGCTCGCTAAAGTAATGACACTTCCTTATTCTGGAATAAGTTAGTACCATTGTCAAAACAGTGCTCTCTACAGATGGAATGTGTTTTCGGATTTTCTTTTTTTTTAATAAAAATTAAGAATAGCTCTTTTCAATCAAAAAGCCTACTTTTCTGAATCAACCAGAGGCATTGTTATTTGCTTTTATTAACACATACAAAATTATTAGGGTATACAAATGTCTTTCCTTTTTTTTTCGACACAGTGAAAGCTAAATTAATGGGCATTACAGCATTTGTTTACATCACACTTTGTTTAAAAAAAACTCCACCACTTCTGATCAAACAAATAAGATTTATATATATATACACACACACATGTGTATATATATATATAAAGATCTTGGAATAGCTGGANGATAAATCTTCCATCCTGTCCAGATTTTGGAGATATAACAAAAAAAACCCTTTCCAAAATATAAAGTATAAATAGTGCCCAAAATATCTGTCTTTTAGTACAGATCTCAAGTATGAGATATTTATCTTCTGTTTAGCTAATGGCATGGAAACTAAACTCTACCCTTGCCTATTGCACAAAAAAAAAAAAAAAAAGAGAAAAGAAAAAGAAATCAATAAAATATCTGGCAACATTTTTTACATTATTTCTAATAGCTCGCTAAAGTAATGACACTTCCTTATTCTGGAATAAGTTAGTACCATTGTCAAAACAGTGCTCTCTACAGATGGAATGTGTTTTCGGATTTTCTTTTTTTTTAATAAAAATTAAGAATAGCTCTTTTCAATCAAAAAGCCTACTTTTCTGAATCAACCAGAGGCATTGTTATTTGCTTTTATTAACACATACAAAATTATTAGGGTATACAAATGTCTTTCCTTTTTTTTTCGACACAGTGAAAGCTAAATTAATGGGCATTACAGCATTTGTTTACATCACACTTTGTTTAAAAAAAACTCCACCACTTCTGATCAAACAAATAAGATTTATATATATATACACACACACATGTGTATATATATATATAAAGATCTTGGAATAGCTGGATAAGAAATCATTGATTTATACTATCAAAATGCTGGGAGCAATTGTGTCTTCTATTGTGCCCATAGCTTTCAAACCAGGAACTCCACTGATTTAAGTTCCCATTAAAAAAAAAACCCAAAACCAACAACAAACCAAAAAAACAAATACAACAAACAAAAGCAACCACCCAACTCTCCCCAAAAACCCCAGAACACAAATCCCTCCCCAAAACAGAAAAACTTGAAGCAACAGCACAACTTTCCCCAGGTGAATATTTTTTCCTGACAGCTTCAAGCACAAATGGAATATTTTAAATATCACATAAACCTACTGTAAATTAAAAAAATAGAAGATTACTTTACATAATGCATGGAAATAATTTCTAGTAAGCACAAACATTTACAACTGTGTCATGTTTTTTCCTTGCAAAACCCATACTCACACAAAACCCAAATTTCAAAAGAATTAGTGAAATATTCAGTCCACTTGTGTTTTTATACAATATGAAATGGTTACAATACCATAGTATTTTTTTTTAGAATAAGTTAAACATCAAGACATATGGCAAAAGCATTGTACTATTCTTTCTACATACATATGAAATCCAGAAATTCAGTCTACTTTTATTCAGTCACAAAAATGAATAAAGACTAAGATCCAGTTATACTGGAAAACTAGGCTAGTTCTAGAAACCACAAATACTGTAAGCGCTTTGGTATAATATGTACAGATTGTGCTGTCAATATCATGCTTGCATACCAGAGTTGATCCATAGATTTAAACTAGTGAATTAAAAAAAAAAAAAAGATATTAAGAAGGTACTGTAATATTTGCTTTCGTCTTTCTTTTTGGGAATGATTCAGTCAAAGAAGATGCAACACAAATACACAGTATTTGTGTGATGTGACTACAAATTAAGTATTAAAGTGTTTTTTAAATACAATGCGAGACCAGTCTTCTTAAGTGCATGAAACATAATGCAGAATACTGTTAATAACAGGGACTAATACAACAATATTAAACATTTTGAACATATTGAACATTGTTCTAATTTAAAAAAAAAGTGTGAATGAGAATAAGCATTCTTCTACTGTTACAAAGATCAACAAACTTTTGCCCCACTGATATGAGGGACAGTAACTATTGAATCATGAAAGGTAGCAACTGCATCCATTTTATCTCTGTCACTCAAAGGCTTAGAGTTGCACCTTCAAACTCTTAAGCAGTTTGGATATTTGGTTGTGTTTTTATTTTTTTTCCCTTTTTCTTTTTTTTTCCTATATTGAAACAACAACAACAAAACCCTTTTCTTTTCCTGAAAGTGGAACTCAAAAAGTGCATTTTCAATTAAAGGGTTTACTTTCCCCCTATGTCATGGATGCATTTGCTGTTGTTTAGAAATTTCAGCTTAACCTATTCATTCTTTCTATCACTCTGATTTATCAGAATGTCTCAGATTTATTCAGGCAACCTGCCAAGGTAGGTAGACCCTCCTTCTGCAAAGAAAGTGGTATTAAATTCTATGCAAGCCAAAATACTGTGTCTTTATTCAACTGAAATGCCAACTTACAGAAGGTACTGCAGGATTGTTGGGACATTTTGATTGTATACAAAGTCTTCCCAATTTTGTATGATCATCTTTGGATTTTGAGATATAATAAACTGCAAATACCATTTTCAACTAATACTGCAAGTTGGCTTTAGACTGTATAGTCTCCAGAATGAAATGGTAGCCCCAAACCTCTCAACCAAACCAGAGGAAACTTACCCAATTGTTACTCATTTCTTACATGACACAACTCATTTAACATGTAAACACAAGGGATGATGGTTCTCATTTGAAGCTCCTGTTGTTGACAAATAATACTTCATAGGTATCAAAAATACTTTGGTTAATGACTCCATATTTTTCCCATTTCTAAAATGCCTTTTTCCCCCTCCCTCTCACAGAAGCTTTAGCTCTTTAACATCAAAACAAACAATTGCACAAGAACTACAGCACCAAGCTTTGCTAAATGAAACTGCTGGAGAGCACACACAGGAGAAAAAAATTTGACTGTGGCTGCTGAGTGGGCTAGAAGTCAAACGAGTTTAAATAAAACTAATGTTAACACATTCCTTAGTTGAAATGATTAATTCTTAGCAGAAGTAAATTAAGATCAGCATGATCTTACTGTAGGCTAGTTGGTGACCCAGCCAGACTTTTGTGCAGATTAGGGTTTTGGCTGTGCCTGTTCCGACTGCGAACAGACGAAAACATTGTGTTGCAACCCGGGACTTTACATTTGTGGAGTTGGCGGAGATGCACAGTTTTGTAATGAGCCCTGAAAGTTCCTTTATTACTATAAGTTTTTTGACATATATGACAAGTTATTGGCAGACTGGAAGGTAAATTTGTAAAGTTTTGATTAGCTTTCTCAATTAAAGTACAGTCTTGGTACAGTTCATCATTGGGCAATAGGCTGGGTCCTTCACAGCTTTCATCACTATCATCCAAGGCCATGGTGCATATCTCACTTCCTCCGTCAGAATCCCAAGAAGAATGAGCACTGCTCTCAGATTTAATGCTGGAAGTAGTGCTTAGATCCAGAACGGCTCCATCACTCAATGGATCGTATCCATAACTCTCAGAACAGGGTTCTCTAATTTTGCTCATTGGAAAAACCAAGCTGCCTGTTCTGTTCATTCCTTTGAAGATTACAGAAGTATGTCCAACATGTTGTTTTAAAGAGACATCTTCACAAAACTCCTTAGCCATGTCTTTCAAGAGGTATGTTGCATTGAAATGGTTGTTGAATTCCAGTGTATCTTTAGTCAGAAGCTTATGATGAAGATTTAGGTTTGAACTATGTCTAGAAGAACAAAGACAAACTTAGCAAGACAGTGTTTTGCCTCACTTCATAGCTGTTTCATAATGATCATTAACAAAGAAAAAGATATCAATATTTAGTAGCATGCATGAATTGTATGTATACTTCTGATTTGATTAACTGCCACATGGGGAGTGCACACGGATGATTTACACATGTGACTGGGTGTCTGAACTTGCTCACACTGGCATATATCAGAAAAAGCTCAAGAGAAATCAATGTTTCAGATTCTCTCCAGCATTGTAGATAACCGTCTGCTCCACTACATCTAGTTCTGGCCTAAAAGACTCAGGGGACAGACTAAAATCCTTCGGTATACTGAACCGAGATCAGAGAACAAACTGTGGGGAAGCAACAAGATACTTTCCCAATGGAAAAAGCAGGAAAGGAGTGACATCTGAGTCTGCAAAAAATATCGATGATCTCTTAAGTACTGTAACCATGTCCCAAGGTGCAGCTGTAAACATTGGTACAGATATTGCATTTTATGCAGTTTTCAAATGGGTATCCCCAAAATCAGTTTAAAACCACCAAAACATATGAAATCCCTGCTCCTCACTGAATACAATCTATTGGCTTACTGGGAACTTTCAGGCTCCAGCTAGAAGATTCAGTTTATTACAAAACAGGGAAAACATTCATTTTTATGCCTCACCATCATGGTTTCATCCAAACCATGAACTGTTCAAAAGGGTACTTGCTGTCACAACATGGTATAGTACTAGAAACTTCTGCAAAGTTGTTCCAAATAGCTATTGTTTTGCACAAAGCTTGTGAGCTTTCTTGTGTTGGCTTTTTGTATTTTTTTTTTAAATAAACTATCTTCCAAAAGCATCTATGTTAAAACTTAATATATTGGGGTGGGAAGGAATCTATGGCATGTGAATGGAAATCCTACTGCTGGCCTTCTTTCCTGTGGCCCGTATCACAATTACGGCAGAGAGGAATTCACATCTGGGAAGATGCAGGCAGCAGATCAGGGGTATGAAGCCCTGCCAGCAGGAGATGAATCTGTGCATCTCAGATGCAGCAGCCAGTCCTCAGAGAGCAGCTCATCCTCTCTCTGGACTGCATCACCTCGCTCCAGTACTCCTCACAGATCACAGGCAATCTAAACCTTGTGTCACTCTGCACGAGGACCCAGGCATGCTTCCTGCAGCCAAAAGCTGCTGTAACACTGACAGGAGAGTTAGAAAAAACTTGCAGCACTTCATCATGCTTTAACAGGTTTCTTATCTACCCCTTATCAGTTCAGACACATAACTGATGGTCAACAATAAAGCTTCAGTTCTTGTTTCCCAGCCTATGTGCGTAACAGGCTTAAACACAATGACTTATAGCAACACAACACCGGAGCTAACAGTAAACTGCATAGAGCCCGTGATACAGTTACGAATCAGGATGTAAACTCACATAAGAGTACTAACAACGTGGATACACACCAGATAGCATTAGTTCAGCTAGCACTGTGTAACGTTAATTTTGTACTGATGCAATCTTGCTTTTCTTACGGGCTTTTCCCCACCAGTCTGTGCAAAATCCTTAAGGAAGGACAAGGCCAAGTGAAGATTTCCTGAATTGATCTCATTGCTTTTTCATTAAAGAACACTGTATACATTAAAATACACATGAAAGTACATATTAAACATATAAGTCCACACATGCACCTACTGGAAAATTGCTGAATTCATACCCTTGTGGCTTTCCCTTTATGTTCTAAAGTATTCTTTCAACTATTGCAGTCTTTATCAGTTATGAAATTTTCATAGCTTTATTTAATACCTTGTAGTCTAGTGAAAAGGAAATGTTTCTTTCAATGGATTTTCATTTCATGAATGTTCTGATAAGTTATCGTACCTGTTATACGAGGATACACAGAAAAATCTTTGCAGGCTCCATTCCTCAAATACTCATTTTAATTTCAAATTAGGCTCCATTGTGGTGGTAAAATAAATACAATTTTGTTTATAATTTTCTTACCTGTCTCGACTTCTACGAGAAGGGAAAGCAGCATTACAGCCCTCAACTGTGCAAATATGCATTTCTTTGAGATGTACATTTTTAAAATGCATTTTTACACTGTAAGGGTTTTTAAAAGTCTTCTTACAGATGTCACAATGAAAGCGGCTTTCTTCCTTCTGAATCCCTAGTGCATGTTGACTGACATGATCCATATCTTTAGAGTCTTCAAAACAAGGAATGGCAGCACCCCTGTTTGACAAAGTGCTGAAAAAGCCCCCAGTCAGCAAGTGGTGTTGCAATTCAGGGCAGTCATTTTTAGGAATCCTGCGCTTTGACTGCTCTTTAACATACATGGGGGGTTCAGTCACTCGTTTTATAACATCATTGTGGTGGAGTTTTGGATCTTCATATAGAATCTCATGGGAAACTACTTTTAATGGTTGGTTTTCTTCTGGTTTAACCTCTTTCTCACAGTGATGCAATTCATTCTCAGAGATATCCTCGATGTATTTGTTATTTGGTGCAAAGACAGATTCAAAATACTTTGGGCCCTCTACCCCAGAGACAGATTTCCATGAATTACCTGAAAGGGGGTGCTTTTCCACCCTGTCGGTCACTCGCTTCTCTATGTTATGCTCACAGGTCTCAAGCTCTCCATCGCTTACCACTTGCAGACGTGTATCATCTTCTGAACTGGCAACATCACTAGTTTCATTAGGTGCCTCAACAGCTTCTTTCTCTATCTTAATAGGCATACTTGATTTACGAGATTTCTTCTTGGGTAGCATGTCAAATGGCAATTCATTTGAAACAAGCTGCTCTGGTATTGAGGAAGAAACAAGAGGCAGAGAAGGAAGAGTACCTGGAGTATTAGCAAGCTCAGCTGGTGTGACTGGACTACGATAAAAAGGAAGAACAGGCTGTACTGTCTTCAAGTTTGGAAAGAGGACACCATTCTGTCCAATACTGGGAAACCCAGCCTGCCCCTTTGAATCTGTACAGGAGCTGGCGTAGCTGGTAATAGTTCTGCTGTCTGGAGTTAAAATTGTAAATTCTGTCCTTTTACTATCTCCAGGTCCAGCAATGGTCAAACCATTTCTTAAATCTTTATCCCTGTTGTTTCGGTTCATTGGCATGTGAAGTCTGGGGTTAGGATTTGCACTGTGACGATTTCGACTACGCAGAGAGCTAAAGACCATATTGCAGCCCTCAATCGTGCACTTGTGCTTTATCTTCAGGTGAACAGCGTTGTAATGTATCTTCAAAGTACCTTTGTCATAAAATGTCTTTTCACACGCAGTGCAGAACACACGCCCTTTCCTCGGTGCAGCGCCGTTTTTTTCAACGGACTTCATTTTGTTTTCTGAAGATAGTGCTGTCATTTCAAGCTTTGCTGCTGTATTATGTGAACTGGAATCACTTAAAAGGGCATCATCTTCTGTTTTAGTGGTGACATCTGGACCATTTATGCTCCTCTCATTTTCAACTTGAAATGGTGCAGAACTAGAAGTTAAGAAGCTGCTTTCAGAAAATGGTATCTGAACATCTTGTTTAGTTTCATTGCTATGGTCTTGACCTTGCTCAATCAAATGTCTTTCTGGTGGTGAACCTATCAAAGGTGGAGGCACTGGACTGAAAAACTGAAACGGCAGCATGAAAGCCATGTTATTTACAATATTCTCAAAGGGATGAATGTTGGTGGGACTCATTTTGTCCAAGGAAGCAGAAAAATTCGGACTGTGTTGATTGCAGCTCTCAATGAATGCCCTAATATCCAAATTGACAGTTGGTGGTGGTATTATAATTGATTGCCCTTCTTTCTCTTGAATTGCCATTAACTCTACAATGGATTTAGTTTCTCCAAAACGAAGAAACTGCTGCAAAGTAGCCAGCTCTTCATCAGTGGTCATTATGCTCCAGTGATCCAGCACCTTTCCTGAAGCATCCTAAAGCAAAAAATATTTCAATGAGTCAGACATTAGTTGAGACAAACAAAAAAAACCCTCCCCTCAATCTCTCATTTTTTCAGGAACTAAAATTTCCTTTCCAGCAAAATGATAAAATCATTCTATTTAATGAGAGATTAATGCCAGTTCTGTGATACTTGCTTCCAAATTGTAGCACGCTAGTGATATTATTCCCTTCTGAACTGACAGTAATGCTTTCCAATAAACTATTTTTTTTCCCCACAAAAATTAAGACACGTCACTTGAACAACAGTTAGTATCATGTAAGTACACACAGCAGAGATGGAGCAATCAGGCCAAGATTTAGCTCCTCATTTAAGTCAAGTATTCTTTCATTGCAAGTTTAATAATCTTCCAAGCAACTAAGATCAGAGAACAAATGAACCTGTATTGATCTATTGCCAGTGTTCACAGAGCACAGCTGTAATTACACTGGAGTGTTGGAGTTCTTTCAAACTCTAGCTATGCCTAACTTTTCCCAATAACTACAATAAATATTTTATCACAGAACATGTATTTGATGGCCTACTGAGATTTTTCACAGTGCATGTAAGAGTTTCTAAGATGATGAAGAACGTAACATCATAAATTTTTCATGTGGTAGAGGTTCAAGGTAATTGATTCCATATTTTTAATCCTAACACTAAAAAGCAAGATTATCAAGACCATTAAATATTGATTCATGTCATAATGTAAGATCATAATGTTACTTTACATAAAAGGTAACTTCCACAGTAGCAAGGACTAACATCAGCGTAAGCACAAAGGGCCAAATTTATCCCTGATGTAGCTCCAGTAAGGTCAGTAGCTCTACACCAGAGATGATTATTGTCCCTGGTGTTTAAAATGATAGCAAGTTTATTTGTCAATGTATTATTCTGATGTATAAAACTAAGCCCATTGTTTAAATAATACTAGAACAAATTCTGAAGCCTTTACTTTGATACATTCCTAGTAATGTTTCTTTTTATCTTAGCTTAGCTTTGTTGATAGATTTGAGCAACGTAGGGAGATTTCATTAAAATCTGGCTAAAAAGGGAGCAATCACCAAAAACCCACCTTTGCTTTTCTGGTGCGAAGTTTGTACAAGTCTATTGCTGCCTTTCAGATGTACCACGCTGCTAACGCATCTGAGCCATCAATAAGATTAACCTAGAAAATGCTATGAAATACTACTTATATATTAAAAAAATCCTCTCTAAATACCTGTAGCACATATCCACGTATGTAATCCTGCAGTGTCCAATCCAGGGCATGAAGAATCTGGATCACCTCTTCCTGCTTCAGAACACTGAAAAGCCGATCCAGCAGAATTTTAAGGCGCACAGGAATGGCTTGGGTTCCATACAACATGAGGCTACTGATATCAAAGACAACATTGGATTGAACTATTTCTACTTGGCTTGATGGGTAGAGGTTGGGAATCCTTAATTTGCTCAGGGCTGGAAAAAAACCCAAAAAACAAGACAAAATGCAAATAAAGTTCAGTCACAAGAGATAGATACAATGGAACGTAAATAATATTGGGGGTGAGAGGTGAGACAAAAACAAGCTATAGTGAGGAGGGTCTTTAAAAAGGTTTTATATAACTTGTAAGAAAAGTATTACCATGTGCTACCCATCCATGCCGGCACTGGTCACATTGTCGCTGATTTATTTTCCCAGGTTTGAAACACTGACAACTACAGTTCACGAGAGTGCACCGGATAGCCTGGAAATCAACGGAAAGGGTGACAGGTAATATATAAGCACCATCTAGACTGTATAGATTACACATATACTGCATGCCCATAAAATCCATATGAAGACAGAGTTAACATGCCAGCACATACATATCAATGTGCAGTATAAGTAATCCAGGCAAGACCCAAGTTATGCAAGACTACTCTTTGAAAAAGAATCAGTCACTGGCTAGAATACCAGAATATTATGGAAGCAAAATATTTAGTGACATGTGTAGCGACACTTCTGTGGAATTACTTAGGCTGAAGCACCTTTATAACAATAATAAATTGTTTTCATGCATTGACCTAAGCTATGATCTTCATAGCTATGATCTTCCTTCACTTGAAAGAAGGTTTCAAAACAAAGACATACTGATGGAAATCCCACTCTGAGTTTTGCTGGAACTCCAAACTGCAACGTAGGAAGTTCTGATGAGCAAAGTGTTAGCTCTGCATAGATGCCATCCCTCAGATACAACACTATCCACACAGAACATATGTATCCTGTTGAAGGTACGGGAGTTCACCAATGCTGTTCTGTAACAAAGCTCACCAAAAACATACTCCAGCTCCTCAAAGACTACAGCAGCCATATGCTGTAAGGGAAATGCCTGAAAGATAGCAGGCAAGGCAGGGCACACAAACAGATAGCAAACAGTTGCACAGTTCAATTTGTGCGTCACTTCACTCTCACCAAGGTCATCTATAATGCAAATCAAATTAGTATTCGGATATTCCTCATCAACAGGGTTCACTTGAAATACTTCCTGGAATATATGCCTTCTGTATGTGCCCATCTGCTGCAGAAGGCAGACAGAAACTTTGAGGTCCTAGTTAAAGCTCCACAGAGACTTCAATAGAGCAAAGCATTTGTAGGATTCTGTATTGCTCTGCTCTGATGCTGACAATAGTTTCTGCATAAATGGAATATTTATTAAGGGAGGGAAAGGGAAGAAATTTATGTCCAGAGAATCTGCACTGGAATAAAATAAAAATAATAATTAAAAAAGATTACACAATTGTAGCAGATCTGTGCTTTTCTGGTTTTGGGGTTTTTTATTTGGTTCTTTTTTGATTTTTTTTTTAAGTATTTTACATTGTAAACCAGAGAGAGTCAAACATAAAATAAAGCAAAGTTATGCCCACTGCTGACTGCCTCTCCTGCTCCTTAGGCAAAATGGGGACTTGCCTACTTATTAATACCCACAGAAAAGCAAGACAAGAATTGAAGAAAATAATGTCTTTTCAATGCTGGCATCCCCACACTGCCCTTCTGAAAAACATACAAACAAGAAATTTTTGACAATTAGGCTAAAAAAAATGGACACAGGAAATGTTTAATATGAAAAGGACATGGCAGAAAAGTTAATTTTGCTGGGGCTGCAACAGGCATTTTCTGAGGCTTGAAGAATTTGACGGACTCAAGGCAGAAGAGGACACTACATAGAGCTGTCTGCTGCTAACAAGCCCGTGCAGGACATTTGAATGCTTAGTGCTTTGTATTACTGGGTTTGGACTGAGATTTTTTAAATCTCACTAGCAGGTTTATCAAGGAGGCAGCTTACATGCACATCTCCAGGCTGCAGGGACTTGATGCTGAGATTCCTCTCTATTTGAAGGATCAGAGCAAGTGGCAACAGAGCTATTAATCTCTGAATCACTTTGCCTTTAATCTTTTAAAGGAGCCAATTGCAAAATACTGAATGCTTGAGAAAAAGCTCTGTGCTACCCATAAAGTTGTAAAATACACATCAATACCCTACACTGTGTGAATTGCTTCACTTTAATGGAGAATATATTTTCACTTCGATGCTAAAATACTTTCATATAACAATAAAATACCAGAAGTTTCATATGGAAAGGTTGGGGAAAAGGTTGGCTAATGATTCACTTCTATCATAAGACATCAAGCAATAACGCAGTTCAAGTATTCTACCTCTATACATATGTAACGCTCTGCAACTTGCACAGATGGAACCTCTTCCCTAAGTGACCCTGCTAGGTTCAGTAAGCTGCAGTGCATTTCATGAATGCATTTTTTGCAGTCCTCCCAGACAAAATTATAAAAGAGTACTTCCTTTTTCTGCAAGAAGTAACAGAAATATGCACAATGAAAAAAGCTGTCATGATGATAAGTTAATTGAGATTTCAAAATTTTTTTCATTCCTTTCTTTTTGGACATGTTCCACAAACCACTGACCTTTAAAGCTATTTTTTCTTCTTAATTTCTCTACTTTGGCAAGAAAGATATACCTCACAAAATTTTGATTTGTACCATATATGAGAAAGATCTTACACATGTATATATTTTTGTCTTCCTGCAGATCTACAGAAGAATGCATGTGCAAAACAGAAAAAAAATGGAACAACGTAATCTTGGTTTACATATATGAAATTACATGTGTGAAAGGTGCTATTAGACAGGAAGTAGAGATACTCTGCTAAATATGGACTTGATTCCCTCTCAGGTCCATACACTACGGCTTCTGGACACGCACAGTAGGTGTAGTTAGCCTGCATGCTGCTAACCCATCAAAGCTATACCCTCAAACCAGGGATCTGTCACTAGCCTAAAAAAATCCCTTGTAAGGGTCCCCAAGAAGAAACAAGTGTGATTTTCAGGATATCAGCACTTGCCTTCATTTATACCCTTCAGATTCAATCTTTGTCTCCTAAAACTTTTCTAGCAACATTTGCATTAATATAGTCACAGAGAATACATAACATGGCAAAATTAGCTTTTAAAATAATCAGTGAATCACAATTTTCAATCTTCATTTATTGTTCAACTGAAAAATGAACTTGTAAAATATGCACTTTGATTATCTCCCAAATTGACTTGTATCAGAGTTTAATGAAAAGGAACTTCACAAAACTTCATGAGATTAATATGTTTGTAGTTAGCCTGTTAATCCTACTATCCTTAATATGCCTATTCTAAGGCACTGTAATTATATCAAGCCTTTTAATGAGCTTTATTTTCCCAACAAGTGGAA
Source organism: Heliornis fulica (assembly GCA_013399135.1). Lineage (NCBI taxonomy): Eukaryota > Metazoa > Chordata > Aves > Gruiformes > Heliornithidae > Heliornis > Heliornis fulica. Next base: position 169,904 of record VXBZ01000388.1, on the reverse strand, counting down.
TGCACACACAGTTTCATTCTACAGAACAAAGGAATAACTTTCTATATTGCATACATTTAAAGCTTCAAAATCATAATTAAAGGATTGGAAATGCAGATGGAAATTAAAGTGGAAATTTTTTAAAGTGCAATCCCTTCATTCAGGTCTATTATTTACCTTCATCTTCCAGAAACATACAGCAGATGTTTAAAAAAAAAATAAAAATAAATCTTATGCTATCATCAAAGATCTTGCTTTTGCTTTCCAGTCACTCTCTCGCACACAAATGGATCTTTCCAAATCCATTATCAGAAATATTTTCTTCATTTTTTTTTTTAATAGAGTTGAAAATTCTGATCAAATTTTTCTGTGGTTTCACTGGCGTGACTGTGGGAAATCTGAACATCAGATTTTTAATACAAATGATTCCTCAGTATGAGACAAATTAACCATTAAACTGGCCCCTAAAAAACATCTAACTACTAATCACTGAAAAAGAAACCTTAATATCTGGTGCCTGAAAGTCAGGACTGCTGACATCTTTTTTGCCAGATACTGATGTGCCTTCGGCAACCTTTCAAAAGTTACTGAATGTTTCTTTGCAACTTACTTGCAGCCTTCACAGCTAGAGAAAAGCATAGGCTAATGAGACCAGCTCATTCTGATTCTGGGTATATAATCAGGCTTAATTTCATAAAGCACATTTGAGATCATCTGTGCTCTCCTGAAGCCTCCTGGAACCTATGCTCACTTGCAACACGCTAACAGCTGCTTTAAAAAAATGCAGGAAGAGCGGAAGGGCAGTATAACTGTATCAAATCTCATTCAGTTCAGTGGATTCTCGTTTGACAGCATTTCCACTTGGGAAATAAATTAAAAAGTAAATAAATATCAGAAGACCACGTCAGGATGGAGTCAGAGATATTTGCTCACACTAGAAAGCTGGTCTGGCTCTCTGCAGGCAGCAAGAGATGCAAGTGCAGACACCAGTAAAATGGAAGAGCAAGTCCCAGACTACCCCGGTAGCATTTAGCATCAGTAATGCACAGGTCAGCACCATCACTTCTTTCTCACATCCAAGAAAAGCCCTCATCTTCTTTACACAATGCTACACCTCACTTTAGAAACTGCTTTTTCTTAAGCAACTGCCATCACACAAAGAGCATGAGAGCTTTGCTACTCTGCTATGTGGATGAGTGACAAAATGGTGTCATTGATGCTGTGTTACAGCAACATCATTTACCAGCAGGGATCAGAAATTCCTAACTGTTTAAAATGCAAGTTGGAAGAAGAAATAGGAGTCCCATGAAATAAACGTGTGAGAGAAGCTGTGATTAGATGAGATAACAGAAACCACGTTTCATGTTGTTTACTGAGGGCTTCCAGCAATAAGCTGCATCCCCTATGGCCATCTTGCCTCCGTTTCCCAGAAAAGGTAACCCTTCTGAAGAGATGTCACCCTCCAAGATACATCCTCTGGTGAGCAGATACTGGATAGGAAAGAACTGGGGTGAGCCCCACTTCTGCAGAATAGACTTGCACTGGCTCTGCAGTAACAACACTTGCAGAGGGGATGAGATTTATAACAGGGGAAGCAAATCAATTTATAAAGCATTTGGATTTTTTTTTTTGTCTGCCAATCAGCTTAAACATGAAAGCAGGTTAGTGTTTTCACATATTAAGAATGATCCAAGAAAATGAACCTCTTTATTTTTTGGTTTGTAGAAATAAAATTAATTGTGATACATATGTCTCATTATTAGGAAACATTTTCTTGTTTGCACTTTGTAAATTATTTGCAAGGCATATAAAGGGATGGGTGCACTTAGCATCTCCTAAATTACAAGTATAGTCCACAGCTAAATCAAAGACCAAATCCAAATCTGTGTGCATTTTTCAATAAAGAAAACACTAACTATACACAAGTGTGAGGATGCCTTCCTGTCCAGTTTGTTTTCTTTCCTATTTTTATCTGTTATCCACCGGGCTTCTTGAATTGCAAAATTTAAATAAGTTTTCCTTTTCTACCACCCAGTTTCATTTGATTACTTCTGTATTTGAATCACTGGATAAGGAGGAGAGGCAAATTAGAAAACCTTACCCTTAATCATCTGTCAATGCTGTACTTTTGTACACACAATGAGCAAAGCTTTGCTTTGTCAGTTCTTTGTAAGTCAACTTTTGCCACTTCCGCATAGGATATGTTCCACTGATAAATAATATCATCTGTCAGTTTTGTCATGATCTAAAACAAGTTCTTGATTTACATTTGTCCACCTCACTTTCACTGTATCACAATGCATCTGTGCCAGTCTGTATTGCATCAATAATATATGATCTTCTCAGCTATTCCACGAGTATTTTAGAGTCCCACCCTGCCCACTCAATATGTACGTATTTAGCCCTCATGACTGTTTTTCTTAAACACAGACTTCAGGTTTTGATTCTCCATTGAGCTCCCTACAGTTTATTGGAACTGAACCATACTCCAGTATATTCTACTTGGATCTACACGATATTCCAGTATATTCTAATTGTGGTCACCATAAGTGTTGGGCTGCTCCAGATGGTTTAAGTACTTGATGAAGACATAGCCCAACAATTAAGCCTAAATGGCATGCTGATATAATATCTGTTAGAGATTACATTAGGCATCTCATGTCTCTATTGTTCCTTGAAAATTTCAACCTGCTCCAAGTTTAGTAAGGCTATGAATCTCGTCTGCCTGTGGAGAACATTAGGAGGGACCCTGCAGCATCTTCAAGGACAGGCTCTAGGCCATTTTCTTATTCCAAACATGCTCACCTCAAAGCAGATGGATGCCTCCAGGATTGACAGAATATGGAAGGAAACCCTTTGCTGCCTGTAGGTAGAGCGTGATGGACAATTAGGGAATGGGGAAAAGAGACACACTCGCCAAGCCAGAGCGCACTGAGGCACACAAGTCTTAGGGCCAACGTGAGAGTTACTCCGCACAAAGTAGACCTGGCCTACAGGTCGCATATGTTCAGCTGAGTACTGTGTTGCTTTCTTCTGTCACATGTTTAGGGTTCTCAGTTATAGCTGAGGTTGAAAATGTGCCAGTAACACAAACAGATCGTGTCCATACACTGCCTGGTTCTGCCATCCTCAGCATGGGAAACAAAGGGATTTCCAGCCATTAACATTTATGCCTCCTCAGTTACATTTGCTTGTTGCAAGTTACTATACTAACTAGACTAAAATAAATACATTAAAATACTAAAACAAGGAAAAGGTCCTTAGACAGTTTCTAATTATATTGGTTTGAATTCTGGGCACACCATTTCTTACAAAGTAACAGCTGCCATAGTACAGTTATTAAATAACTATAACTACAAACATCTTCTGTGAGAAGCAAACAAGCCTTACAGCTTGTTGAACCCAGCAAACAGTCCAATATTCCCACATTTTGAGCTTTGAATTAAGTAGAGAAGTTGCATATGGGTGAGCAGAGCAAACAGCACTGACCATGTAGCTCCAAGGCTCTCCAGCAACAAACATCTCCAAAACACTACCCCGAGATGATTCATTTGTCAAACTGCTTATTAGTGAAACAATTTAGCAAAATTCTTGTCTGCTACTTAAGAGACAAACTAAGAGAGAGGGAAAGATGGAGATGGGCCACAACTTGCTTTTTAGTGCCACTAAACACGAAGTTACATTCACAACACGGTTCCTACATCCATGGAAGCTCCTTGATAACTGGGCTGGTTTTCATACACACCGATCCCATTCGCTCCTACCAAGCTCGGGAAATGCCAAAACCTTCAAAAACCCAGACAAAACCTTTTGTTTCAGGGGCCAAACGCGGATTGAGGACTTGAACGTGACACCTATTGTGCTGAAAATTTTGGCTGGTGCTGATAACACCCAACTATCAAACTCCCACTTATCCCTTCTCTGTGGGGAAATTGTTATGATTTTTGCTGCTAGAAGAACAAAAAGGCCACAAGTTGAATACAGTTTCTTGATAAGACCACAAAATACATCCCATTAATTATCTGGCTTCTTATGTATATATTCATATTGTTTATTTGGGGTCAGATACCAAAACCTGACCTCCTTTTAAACAGCCACAGCCTGAGAATAGACATAAACAGAGTATTTACAACCCAGGTCCTGCAGCAAGTCGCATTACCCCATTACCCTCTCCCTCAGCGGGGTTCAAAACCAGCTTTGGCTTTCAGTTTGACCAAATCTCTTGTGGGTACAGTGGAGCACCTTGAGCTGAAAATGTTTAATTGTCAGTGTACTAATTGACTAAAACTTCCACACAAACAGGTGAAATGGAGGAGGGTGAAGGCTCAGTAAGATGGAATTGAAATTAGGTAATACCTTCACATGATGGCACCACGCTGTCAAACCAATCACGCTTATGGATTTAAAAATGGCTTTAGCTGGCTACTGAATTACTGACCACAAGTCTACACATTGCCACATTCTAAAAAGTTTTCCTGAGAGCCAGGAGCTGAGATAAGAGACTGAGCCAAGTACAGACTCCCACCCCTCCAGCCAATTCGGGCTCAACAGCAGCTTTCGCGGCTAACGGAGGGGAGCTCTGGGCAGTCCTGGGCACGGAGAGGGCGAGGAAGCAGAAGGGAGACGTTTGGGAGAAGGGAGCACACACTACAAGGCCAAACTTTAATCACAGCATAACTTGTGGGATGAAAATCACTCCTCATGCATGTCACTTACCCTACAGGGCCCCTTAGGGCAACTCTTGTTAACGGCACTGTCAAAATAATTATAAAGAGAAGAGAAAGTGCGTGTGTATGTGCGAGCACACACTCGGACTGCTACTCTTTAGACAAAAAACACCAGACAGGAAAACTTCATTTTGCTGTTCAGCAACGTGCTTGTAGCTACACGGGCTCAGGGTGCAGCTGATCTGCAGGTGTGTGCCGACTGATAGCTTGGTCCAATGCAGGAGTGTACCGAGAGCCTCTTTTACCAGTTCGTTTGGGAAAGAAAACAACAAATACAAATGAAAAATGTCCCAGTCTCATTATCTCACAATTGTTATTTACTTTTGATTCTTAAGCAGGCTACAGTGCTACAGTTCCCATGGCATGTCTGCCCCAGCCTGTGTAGGTCAGAAATGTTTTGCTGAGCATTGAGAAGAGTCTGTCACAAGATATCGAGGAAACTTCCCTTTCTAATAACCTCACAGGAAAGATTTTTCGTATGTGCTAATAAGAATGAGTAACAGATTGCTGCATATTGATGAGAAAAAATTCTCAGGCTTCAGGGGTAAAGATAAGTCACTGGATAGAAACGGTGTGAAATTTCTTACGATAAAGCACTAGATGCTGTTTAATCCAGCAAATAAATTCTGCACATACTATTTATCCACGTTGACATGACACACATGCCACTTTATATGGTGAAACTACAGGCCTATCCCATGAACTGAAGTTAAATTAAATATTTAACTGCAAGACCTGCATTACCAAGAAGTGTTATAAACACGTGTATCAGGGAGAAGAAGAGTCTTAGTATAAATCAACTGCAAGTCCTTTAAAATATGCCCTAACTCCTTAGCTCATCCGCATGACAAAGTAGGCAATGTCTCAAGACAACCCTAACTTTCTTAGCTCCTCACACCACTACTAAAGTCTCAAAGCCATAAAATATGTGCTTTCCCCCTCATTTTCCTGTTACAGAGCAGATGTAAAGAATAAAAGAAAAATAACAGCACACTAAAATATTTAATGTTATGCAATTTCATTTCATGCAATTTCATAAATTTTAAGCCCAAACAGTATTTGTACACATACACACGATATTATCTATGGTGCTACAGTTATGCAATATTTTATGCAACTCTGTAGCTCCATTGGTAATTTCACAATTCAAAAGTTAGTATTCCTCTTTATTGAACCCAGGTGAGGAAATGTTTAACCGGCTTTCAGACACTGGCTACTTTCAAAAGAAAAAAATACACATTTCTCACTGGCAAATATCTACATTTGAAATGTGAAGTCAAAGGTTTGCATTTGAATTTTTAACTATTTTCCCTGTTTCTTTAAAGAAACAATCCTACCCTAGTTTTAAAATGCGGAATGAAAATGTGATTATTCTTTACTCTAAAATGGCAAGTCTGTTAGAAAAATAATAATAATTATTTTTTTTAGCCTGAATTTGAAATTTCAAACCGTAAGCAGATTTTTTAGAGAACAATTACCAACAAAATATTAAGAAATAAAATAAATGATTAATAAAGAAAGTGATGTTGCTTGCTGTAAAGCTTCAACTGTAGCATCTGCTAGGGCAAAAACTGCTGCTGCCCAGAGCGTAGGAACTGTGAGCTTCTGCACCGCTGGAGCCAGGAAGGGCAGGAGGTGACAGAGGGCCAAAGCAAGAGTTTTCCTTCCCTGCATTTGGTGGATGGTTTGCTGGAATAATTAACTGAAGTTCCATCCCTAAACTTTTGCTCAAATCTTCATGAAAATTTTTTGTTACATGTCAAATCATAAAAAAATGTGCTTTTAAAAGATTTATGTAGCATAAAGCTGTGATTTAATCTAGGATGAGAACATTTCTGCTCTAATCAGAGGTATATTTAATATTATCATAGTGAAGGCTTTATTACTGAAAGCAAAATACATCGCTGGCTTGTTTGATTGGAAATGGAGCGACATGTTCAGTGCTGTATGAACAGATTTTTTAATAATATCATGAACAGGCAGAGGAGCTGAAAGTCAAGACATCTGGTATGAAAAGGCCAACCCTTTCTGCAGCCCAAGGAGACAATTTCATCTCCGCTATAGTAAAGCCCATGAAGTGGCCCAACACTTGTACTAATTTTTCCTGTTTCTGTGAAGATTTAGCTCTCTTGCAGGTTTGGATAAGTTTGCAGATACCATTAGCTTTCGTTCAAAGAGTAAACAGAACAGTTACTTTTAAAAAAATATAAAAATCAAAGTTACATACAGTAAGCATAATAAAAACGTGTTTTCTATCACGTACTTTTTTACACTCTCACCTATTGTTAAAAGGAAAGTCTGATTAAGCAGCAAACTGCTAAAAACTTTAAAGCTTAATTCAAACAGAAATGCACAATTATAGTGGTTATAAAGAAAACTTGTTAGCATTATATATATAATGGTATATATAAAAATGGAATATACATGATACGTCTTTTGGAAGTTCATATTTTTTCCCTTTTGTGTAAAAGAAATATTAGATAGGTATTCCTCAGGGGATGTTATGATCACTAGAACAAAGAAAACCAACAGGCACTGTTGTTAGTAGTTAAAAATAAAGCCGGTCCTACTTTGCACCATGACCTAACGTGGTGTGAGGCTCCCCACCTCCCCACTCCTCCAGCACCGAGAGTTGAGCCACAATTTCAGCCACATTTTAAAACCAAAGTACAGAAACAGAGACTCTCATCTAACGTAACACTTGCATATTTTTCAGCCAACTGCAGTAAACAGAAGTGTATTTTCTGAAAGGATGTTGAGAATAGAAGCATATGATCTTTTCCCACCTAGAATTGTATCCTTACAATTAAAGACTATTAGCTGGCATCCCTTTTAACCGTCAAACTCAGACAGTGGCAGTTCTACAGCCACAAAGAGAAGCAGTAAATGAGAAGAACATGTTACTACACTGCATTTGAGAAAGTTTGGCTCCAAGCTATGCACTGATTAATATCAGATCTCCTTCTTTACTTGCCTCTTGACAATCTTGTCACATCTGGCTGACAAATCCTTACAAGCTTATCCAAACCAAGGCAGCCCAGATCATGCTCCGGGAGTAGCTCGAAGGAAGCGGCAACACCAGCCATGCACTGATGTGCCATCATGAAACTAATGAAGCTGACTTCACTTGCAGACTGCAGGAACACGAAGAAACACAACATGCCTCAAGGTTTTGCAACATAACACAGAGTTAGCTCACCAAGAGATAAGACAAACAATCAGCTCCTGAGGTTCAAGAAGCCAAGTAGTTACATGAATTACAAAAATTTATATAGAAATCGCTTGAACAACAAATCTCAACTAAATGAGCACAATAAACTCCAACTGCAGATCAAATGTGAAAATTGACTGCTAAATGCCTTTCAAACAATGGTTTGTTTTAAATGAAAACAAACCCAGTTCATTTCATTTTCTCTCCCCCACACCCCCAAATATCAGAACGTTTCCTGGCTCTCAGGTTATTCAAACCGAAAACATCTAGAAATATGTAAACAAAAAGAAAGAGGGCAAAAAAACAACCCAGTGCCACTTTATCCATAGGATTTTACAGAAGGATAAACCACAGCCTGTGTATATCAGTAGTCCTCCCCTGGGTTCGCAATCTGCCCTCTCCTCATTTTTAAATCAAGGATTCATTACATAGAGGACTACAAGTATTTGACCAATTAATAAACCAGAGAGTAAAATGCTGTATCTTAAATACATCTAAGAAATCCTCATTATGTACAAGCTGACAATTAAACCATGTTTATTTCTCTATGTAAGGAGAAAAAAAACCCCAACAAAATAAATTAAATAAGCGTTTTGTATTCTGATGCATTTAACCTCTTAATTAGCACAGTGTATTACTAAACCCAGACACCCCTCCATACACACACACACAAACACACGCACATTCTCCCCCTCCCA